>OZ012687.1:49413400-49455900 GCA_963942565.1 Maea johnstoni | reverse complement strand
GGTTTCAGTCATTTTTACGGCTTTTTTCGCATCATTTTGTGTGCACCAAATTAGCCACCACCAGCACAAGGGTTACCTGAACATGTTTCAATAATTTATTTTAAAATCTGACCTGATGTTGGATCCTACTTGCAAACAAAATAGGGTAAAGAAAAGTCTTCCTTTGCCTTCATACACAAGATGTTCACAAATGTATTTGATCAACTAAGCAGTTTAGTATTCATGTCTGAAGCCTTAAATTGTTTTTTTGTAAACACTTGATATTCTACTATAACTTGACAATACAAAAGGGGACCAGTTAAGTATTATATTCTGGTTCAATCTCAAGTTGTATTGTTATATTTGGTACTCAATCAACACATTTACATATCGCAGTATGCACTTTTCCCAAATGAGACATAGTAGAAAATCCTGGCATTTTTCTATCTTTATCCTAGAAATTTCTGGGTTTTCCAAACAACCATTGGTAAGAGTATGATGACGGGGAAAAATCACTATACATGCTTCATTAAGTTAGTATCTAGTAGGAATCTTTTGGAAGATGCATGTATACCACATAATGAAATAAAGTACATTTGTGATTAGTAATATCTGGTATAATTGATGAAGTCACAAATTCAAGCTTCTGATACCTCCCCAGTTCATAAAGGTGTAACTGCTGGTACATTACTATGTATCTGTGCAGATTTCAAATTAGATACTGTGTAACTGGTATTTTTCACAGGCATTTAATTTTTGCTATTTTTGTGCCTTCCATGATAGCACCAAAATAACATCCTTCAAATAAATATCCTGCTAGCTTTGTATATGGTTTAGTTTGAGTGCTTGAATGCGCTAATTTAAAGTAGCACAAATACCCACCAGCTGTGCTGTAAAGTGAAATTTTTAGCACTCCAAATTAAAGCTTTATACAGTAGTAGTTCTGGTAATCCCTTAATTTGCCATAAATAAACAGTAGTCATAATCTGAACTTTTCCTCTACCAGCCTGGGAACCTTTGTAGATAAGTACATGAAACAGGAGTTTAATGAATAAGGAGTTTGTATATTGGAATGTATGCTGTGGTCTTTTCAACTGTGGTGTCAGTGTTTGTTTTTGTGAGGTGACTGATACACATTCTTCTCTTCTGTGTTTCCTGAACAGGATTGTGTTTGCCATATTCTGTTGTTAACCCTTATACTGCTGGTGGCTAACTTTGCCAATACTAAGTCACACAAAAAAGCCAAAAATGTCTGAAACCCTGGCATTTGGCTACTCATCTGAGAGTTCTCAGTGAGAATCTTTATGTCCTTATGCTTTGGACAAAAGTAGCATCAGCATTATTGGAGTTAAAGGGTTAATTTGATGGTGTGTGGTTTGTGTTAGGTATGAAACATGATTTTTATACAACATTCCAATTGTCCCAAGAGTTATATCTCATCTCTCATAAGGTCTTTTAACTCTGCGCTGACCGCTGCAATGATGCTTATTTCAGAGCAACTGCTCTTTTGATAAGCCTGCCATTTTATTTACCTTTAACCCTTCTGCTGTTGGTGGCTAATTTGGCTGTTAAGAAATGATGCAAAAAAAACTGAAAAATGGCTGAAACCTTCAGCGAGAGCTATCGAATGGATACCAACATGAACGGTTTTAGATGGTTTTCAAAAATCTTTGCATCCTTGTGCTTTGGACGAAAGTAACCTTAGCATTGGAAGGGTTAAAGATACTTAATTGGCTTTCTTCATATTCCCCCAGTCTGTGGGTTTAGGTTACCAATGACTTGGAACTAGGTGGTGGTTTTCACTAGGCACTTCAACTTTCTCCACCCCTTACAACTGGCTAGTCACAATATAGCCAAACTCTGGCAGAAAAAAGTGATGAAAACGAAATCCAAATTCTTTAAGTGTCAGTTTTTGATTACTTAGTATCATATGTGTACTGCTGCATGATAAACTTATCTGGCAAATACAATTACCATAGAAGATTCAAGCTTTATACTGTATCACCTGTGCCTTTACATTATTTGGGCTTGCTTGAAAGAACATGATTTTGCTTGAGATGGATTTGTCAATGTTGAGAACTTCACTTCGTTATTTTGAGAATCATAATTTGACAAGATAATCAGGTAACTCTATGGTAGAAACCTATGATAGGCTATCCAGTGAAAGGTTATTTTAAACTGAGTGGAAAAAATCCACCCTTAAACCCACTTGCATTAGGAGTGGACAGCTGTGAAAACCTGGATCATATCTCATCAAATAAGAGTAATATTAAAAAAAGTCATTTCATTTCCAATGGTTTCTTTAATCTGCAAAAAAGCACTACTGAAATTCTCGCAAATATCGGCCACACTAGAAATCTTGGCCACTATAATTATTTTACAACATGATTACTTGATCATAATGTCGGCGAATCTCGGCCACGGTGTGTGAGCTTTGATCGCTATTTTAGAAAATCTCAGCCAACGAAAATGGTAATTAATTAAAAGTGTCCGATATTTGCGAGAATTTATGGTACTTATGCATGAGATAAACTTTCTCAATTCAGAGCTGCCATGAACTTCCACACACACTGGTAGCCATCCTTATTGTCAGAAATTTCTCGAGTCACTTTTACCTATATCACGGAATATGGGCTGTCAGTTTATCAATTTTGCTGCTATCTATTGTAAAGAAATACACCAGGCCTGTGGTAGGTTTCTATTCCAAATGTGGGAAGATATGTGCATGTCTATTGGATATGTAAGTGTGTGTGTATATATATAATTAAGCTGTACTGTACGTGATTTGCAGACTGTACTATTAGAATACGAAATTAATAATGCATAGGGATGGTGGGAAGTTGTTTATTTGTAGAAACTTATATTTACTATTATGTTTGACAATTTTTTGTTTAAGTTTTTACTCCATGCATTTTGATTGTTTTATCCACTTTTGTTAAAATCGGTAATACTCAGTCAAGGCATTTGTTAAGGGAAAAGTTATCACAACAAGGTTTTGAAGGTATTTGACCATAGAACAAATAATCAATTTAATTTTCCATGTGAATGTATTTGCCTTTCCTAGTTATTTGGAAAGGTTTGTTGTAATCATATCCAGAAAACACTATTCATTAATTTCGCTCTGATCCTAGAAATAACATTGGAGTTTAATAATTGGACAAATCACTTCTAATATTTAAATGATATCTGAATAATTCTACTCAGGATGGAGTTAGATATTGGCATGTAATTTGTGATTGAGTGATAACAGATTTCCTACTTATAAGTCTTCTGATACTTGCAGATTATTCTTGACAACACCTATATCACACATGTGTAACAGTATCACTTTCAGGTATATAGATCTATCAATGAAACTATGGCGTATTTGCATGAAGTACAATTTAACCCTTCTGCTGGTGGTGGCTAATTTTGCCTATGCAAAATGATACAAAAAAGCTTGAAAATGACTGAAACCCTGGCAAATGGGTACTCACCTGAGAGTACTCAGTGAGAGCTATCTAATGAATACCCACATGACAGGGCTTAGATGCTTTTCAAAAATCGTTGCATTCTTGTGCTTAAGATAAAAGTAGCCTCAGCAGTGCAAGTGCTAATCAGACAGGTAACACAGGTGTTACTGCACATACACCATGGTATTATGCTGTGTACTATATGTAACTACATACGAGTGCTGTCATATGTGTGATACAGGTGTTAGGTGTAGTAAGCTGTTAACTTGTTTCATACACTTTAGTTATTAGAGGAAGCAATAATCTTTGTTATGGTATACTAGCATTGGGTTCTCTTTACTAATTTAGTAGGAACACTTTATTTGCCTTTGTACAGATTAAATTGCAAATTAAAACAAGCAAATAAGTTGCAAGATGGGTTCGATTGTTTTCCTTGACCTCCCAAGCTACTGATTGAACCAGTTTATTCTTATCGCTTTATGAAATTCCCATTAAATATTTAATTGCAATAATTAGGACTTGCTCATCTTAACCCTTATGCTGGTGGTGGCTAATTTGGCCAATTCAAAATGATGCAAAAACTCTGAAAATGGGTGAAACCCTGGCAAATAGGTACTCATCTGAGAGAGCTCGGCGAGAGCTATCCAATGAATACCAACATGACAGGGTTACCGTAAGATGGTTTTCAAAAATCTTTGTGTCCTTGTGCTTTGGACAAAGAAGCCTCAGCATTGGAAGGGTTAAGTGAAACAATGCAGGAGGAAAGTGCATGGCAGATCCAAGCATTTGCTATTGTTTAAAATTCACCTAACAAGCTCAAAACCTCTGGCTCACTCTGCACCTAAGGACAGAATAATCAATCGAGTAAAATAGCAAACCTCATTGTTTCCAGTTTATCACCATACTGATGATGAGAAAGTTCAATACACATTTTCACAAAATAAAAGAGAATACCTTATGGACAGAATAGACTGTTCCAAAAAGACCACACTAAATAATAAGAAAACTGTTTCTTTTTACAAAATGAATTCATAGATTTATTAATATGCAGTAGTTACAAAAGAATTACTCCACATGGGGTACACCACATACATGTTCACTGTTCATATTCCTCTTTCCATAGATACTTTTGTCAAGGATTTAAAAGACAACTACAATATAATACAAGATGACTTGGTAGTAAGCCGATTGTCTTTCACCCATTCCGACACAAATCGAGCATATGCTCTGACAACTTGATAATCTTAAATAAAGAGAGATTTTTTCAAAAAAAAATTGGAAGAAATAAGTTCTCTTTATAGGAAACCAAACTTAAAACCTAACAAATTTTCATATTTCTGCCAAGACATTGAAACTGAATAAGAAGTTTAATTTACTCATATTTCCAGAATTTTCCAATTTGTAAATTCGAAGTGGTAATAATCAAAATTAATGCTTATTCATCAGTAATAAGAAAAAGGTGAGAATTCGAGAAAATGGTTGCATAATTTGGTTGTTAATCCATTAATGTTTGCCGCAGCCAAAATCAGCCTGACAATTTTGATACCATCGTGCAGGCATAAGCAAAATTGGGAATAGATTTGAAGAAAAAATGTTATTCAGAACATTACCAACAACAGACCTTCAAATACATTTTAAATCATTATAAATTTCTTTATTATTGTCAAAAGTATTGTAGATCCAGACAACAATTTCAAAAGTGACTCTTACACACTAATTGGTTTAACAATTTCTAAGTTTGACATGTAACAAAAACCTAAGGGAGAGGGATGCTGAATCCCTGACTCAGGGTAATAAATAAATGTTAGACACTTTTAAAAATAAAACTATGAATTTCTGTCAGAGGTCCTATGCACTATGAGCTTTTAAGGTTTATAATCAACATGTTGAATCTTGGTAAAAAAAAAATTCAAAAGGTAAAATGCAAGATATAAACAAAGCAAATGATCTATTCCTTAATCTAGAAAAACAAAGTAGGAACAAAAATCAATATACATCAGTGATAAAAAATGGCCCTTTTTGCTATATGCAGTAGGATTATTCCCCTGTTGCTTACTAATATTCCAGATTAAGCAATGTATCATAGTCAACCATTTCTTCCAAAGGTGGCCCAAAACATGAACTCTTTGAGATCTTTCTGACCAAACATAATATTGAAAGATAATAGTCAAAGGGAAAGTGCTGAACAGAAATCAACCTTATAACTACCCAGAATTATTCTATCAATTAATATCTTCTTCTTAAATTACTTCCAACAGTATCAATTATCTATACACTTTTTAAGCGGACTGACCAAGAGTGAGTTAAGTACTAGTTATCATACTTCATTAATCATATTGCACACCAAAATTGACCAAGATGTAATAGGACATACATATGTACGGTAATGTGGCAAACCCTTATGCTGCTGGTGGCTAACTTTGCCAATACAAAATGATGCAAAAACCCTGAAAATTGACTGAAACCCTGGCATATGGGTACCCATTTGAAAGTACTTTTGAGAGCTATCTAATGAATACCAACATGACAGGGTTTAGATGGTTTATCAAAAATCTTTGCATTCTTGTGCTTCATACAAAAGTAGACTTAGCATTGGAAGGGTTAACTAAAGCACCTAGTTCCTTCTGTACACCTATAACACAATACATTTGATCGATGGCAGATTAAATGTGACTGCCATCTTTGACTGACACTGAATATGTCACTTACAGTTTAAAATGAAAATTCTTGATTGGAATAAGAATGTGAACATTGGAACACCTAGTAAGCTTTCTTTCCAGTTTCAGTTTCACTTCTAAACAATAACAGGTAAATCAAAAGTTTTTTACAAAAAGTTCATTATCATCAGAGTTTTCTAATTTGGCAGTTTATACCAAGACTGCAAATTGAATTGCAAAACATGTAGTTGAACTGACAATATAAAGCCAAGCGACGTCTTTTTATCCCTATAAGGTGAAATAGAGCAGCCACTACAGTCTAATGCTGCCATATCATTTCCCTTCCTTGATAACCACATTTGAACATACGACTCATTAAGAACATACATGTACCAGCTGAATGTGTTGAACTGACGGCTATTGATAGTATTGTTTATAATGTCCAGAGTCACTCGGGGGCCTCTGAGGGGGAGGCACCATCATAGGGCTACTCGAAGGGGCCCTGACGGGGGGCGGACCCCGAACAGGAGGTCCTGACCCCGTCCAGGGCATCCTGGGGCTATGATTACCCTGCTGGGAATAGGGTGCCTCTTCATAATGTGTGTGTGGCGAGGGGTAACGATTAGAAGGCGGGGCTCCAGAATGCGAGACTGGAGGACCAGGATGAGTCATAGGGGGTGCTTGGGACATGTTTGGTGGTCCTTGGTTCGGGTTTAGCGGCGGTCGCGGGTGCCCAATATTAGGGGGCGGACCGCTGAGTTGTGGGGGTGGCCCATTATGGGGGTGCTGCGGCCCAGAAGTACTGTATATCATCGGTGCTGAGATGGGCTGTGAGTAGGATACTGGGGGCGGGGGTCCCTGGTGCATGGTAGGGGGGTGTGAGACTGGGGGGTAGTGCTGCTGTTGCTGCGGGGGCGGCTGCTGTGGCGGGGGGTGATGCTGGTACTGTGGCAGCGGATGCTGCTGCTGCTGCTGCTGGGGATGCTGCTGATGCTGTGAGACCGGAGACGGCGCCGGGGGATGACCGCTGGGACTACTCCTATAGTCCCCTTCATCATGGATCTGCACCGTAATCAGGTTAGTAGTCCGAGAGCTGCTCATCACGGGATAAGCCTGATAGTTCTCATGGCTGCCACTAGGGGGAGCCTGATGCTGCATGTGTTGCTGAGGGGGGCCATGTTGAGGGGGAGGATGTTGTGGGGGCGGTAGCTGCTGTCCTTGAGGATGTGGCGGTCCTTGTGAAAGCGGGGGTCCTTGTGGGGGTCCCTGTGGGTGCGGAGGACCCTGTGGGTGAGGTGGACCTTGAGGATGTGGAGGTCCTTGTGGATGAGGGGGTCCCTGTGGGTGTGGGGGCCCCTGGGGGTGCGGAGGTCCTTGGGGGTGTGGGGGTCCCTGTTGGGGGTGCTGGGGTGGAGGTCCTTGAGGGTTCACAGGACCCTGCTGGTGTGGTGGCGGGGGTCCCTGCCCCTGGATGCGTGGCGGCGGCAGCTGCTGGTGGGGCTGTATCTGGGGGTGAGGGGGTTGCGGTTGGGGGTGAGGGGGGTGCTGCTGCTGTGGCGCCATCTGCGGGGGCTGGTGCATGAGCATCTCCTGTGGCTGCTGTTGAGGGAGCGGCGCCTGATGGTACATCGTCTCCCCCATTGCATGCTGGGATACGGCCCCCTGGTGGTGAGAAGGTGAATATTGCATGGGCGGCGGGGTGAGACTGGCCGAGGCCGGCGACTGCTGCTGCTGAGACTGAGAGCGAGCGAAGAGGGACTCCAGCCCCGCGCGCGTGTGATACTCCTGCACCGGAGGCTTCTTGATCTGAGGGGGCGGGACTGGGTCCAGCGGAGGGGGCGGGACCCGCAGGTGGCGGTGATTGATGTGGGCCTGGAGATCGCGCGGGGACAGGTAGGTCCGCCGGCATCCTTCCCCGCTGTGTTTGGGAAAGCCGTGTGTGCACATGAACACAGTGCCCAGACCACACTGCTCAATACGCTGAACCGGGTCGCTGCATCTGAAACTCAACCAATAAGTCGGTAATCACAAAAACAACCCTGATGAACACATACGTTATACATAGTAAATTGAATGACTGTAACAAAGAGAAAAGGTCATAAATAATTCACTTACATTACTATAAACAATTTCTTTTAACCCTTATGCTGCTGATTTGGCCAATACAAAATGTTGCAAAAATCTGGAAAAATGACTGAAACCCTGGCATATGGGTACTCATTTGAGAGTACTCAGTGGGAGCTATCCAATGAATACCAATATGACAGGGTTTAGATGGTAATCAAAAATCTTTGCATCCTTGTGCTTTGGAAGAAAGTAGCCTTAGCATTGGAAGGGTTAATATTTTTCTGATGGCATATTCAGTATACTTTTTTTTATTCATTTATTTCTTTTAATGATGTTAGAGGGAATCAAAGTTGTATTATATTTTACTTGAAAGTCTGTTTTACAATTTGAAGAAGGTCAGGAATATAAAATGATATCTCAAGAATGTCGTAGAAGATGAATCTTATCCTAAACATAATGGGCAGTTAAGGTATTGTAGTGAGATTCTCTTACATGTAAGCTGCATTGTCTCCATACACTGATTGTATCATCCCTTTTAATGCCAACTACGCATATGTGTGTGTGTCTGTGTGTGTAGGAACACTAGGTAACCATGCACACATATATGTATGCAAATAGTACCACAAATTAAACAAGAGCTAAATAGAAATGTGTAAAAATAACAAGAGATTTAAGTGGAAAGATGGCTGTAGATGAGGTGATAAAGTCAGTGACACAATTGTACGATATCTGACCAGATCTGAGAGAAAATGAATAAGTGTGGAGTTTTCAGATGTGGGACACGTTATTTCTTTACTAAGGTGGATGCCTATGGAAGTCATGTTTCTATGTCACATTCAAACTCACCTGGAACAAATCTTGTCCGTCTTCTTTGCACATTCAAAACAGAAGACATGCTTACAAGGAATCTGAAAATGAAGGAAAATTTATCATAAAGAACTGAACTAAAAATGATACTAAATATCAGAAATATGAAGAGATCTAGAACATAATACAGGTTAGTACTTTATTCACCTAGTGAAGATATAATATCAACACACACATCAGGTCAAATTCAATTGTAATGATGGAAGTCGCATTCAATCACAATACAGAGATGCTTTAATGTGGTGACACCGTGACAGCTTTAGTCCAGTTAGAAATAGAGACCAACTCAGATGGAACCTGCCAAATCATAAAACTTAGTATTCTGATCTTTAATGTATTCATCCTTCCAACAGTCTAGAAGGAATATAAGATCATTAATAATGGACAAATGACAAACTGGTAATGTATTGAAAGATTCTGTCACTGTTGTATCTAATACACATGACAAATAGAATTCACTGACAGGTATTTTGAGTTTTAATGCATTTATCTCAGATCTCCTAAAGGGGATATGAGATCATAACTAATGGTCATACGACAAATTGAGTCTTAACTAAATGAATCATGAATTGTTAAAAGAGTCTTTCGCTGTCGTATTTGGGACCTGGGAGCACATGTCTTTACTTACCAGTCTTCCATAGATGAGGATAGGTAAGGTGCACTTTTCACAGCACTGGATCAATGGGTCTATCACCTTATCTCCTATAAGATGCACCTAAAGCAAGAACAAGAACAGAAACATTACTAGCAAACTATGTTGAGATCAATTGGTTTATGATGATGCGCTCAACAAAAGAAAATAGCTCCATAACAAAAGAATCATTTGTTGAAGAGTTGAAGGCGATCTTTTACACAGTATACCACAATTTTCCTTCGAAAATCTTTTGCTTTTTTTGTTTTATTTTAAGAATAGAATTTTTTCTAAGCTATCAGAACCTCCAGCCTCCAGGCAGTATTTTCTGATGAGAATTTTGACACAAATTGGGTAATGATACGTGTGGTCTTAATTTGAAGCCAAGATAAAGTCTCTCTTTATGTTAAACTTTGGTTTGTGTTTTGTATACAGGAACTTATGGTTTGTTTATAAAACATTGGGAGTGTAGGCATCCAGCAAGGGGAGAGGAATGCTATATAGATTTTTCTCTTACAAAATTAAAGAACTTAACTCCTCTACGCTTAGCTGAGTTGCATATAAAGATATGAAGACTTTGCAATATCACAACTGTTTATGTCTAACAAGCACTGCAATTGATTGTTGCAGAAGATAGTGCTCTGTGATGCATTAATGTTTGCAGTGGCCATTAGCAGCCAGACAATATTGGTAAAATGTTTCAGGCATAAGTATAGCTGGGAAAATATTTAAAGGAGAGATGTTAATCAGAACAGTGCCAACAACATTTCTTGAATATTTTGAAAAATTATTTCTTTATTTTCAAGTTAATGTCAAAAGCATCTCAGCACCAGATGACAATTTCAAGAGGAACTATTAAGCATTGATGGTTTAAGAGTATAGTTGAAGTCCTACCTTATGGTCCCATCTGAGCTTCTGATTGTGATGCTTTGGTTCAGGTGGTCTGAGCTTGGGTAGGTCAGGCTCTATAGCATCCTCCATCTGTTCTTCCTTGACTTCTACATGAAACAAATACACAAAACATTAAGAGAGAGGAAGGAGAGAATGCTTCATATTACCTTAATACCTCTCCCTCTTTGTATGGCGGTGTTACATTTAAAATGATGAAGGATTTTGCTTTGAATTTGACATCTTAAGAAGACCCAATCTCACTATAAATACAATGGTTCATGCAGAACTCAACTGCAACCATTTTCCTTATAAAACTTCAGAAAAAACATGTTTTTTACTTGTGGTGCTTTGACATATACAAATAAGATATGCATTCTACAGTGTCCAATTTTCTTACCTTGGCAATGGCTGAACAGTTTAATCATTACTATTATTATTATCATTATTATTATTATTATCATTATTATTATTTTTATTATCATTATTATAATCATATAATAATTATTATTATTATTATTATTATTATTATTATTATCAATATTATTATTTCATTCATTACCTGTTTCCTTTTTCACAATTCTTGTTGTTTCCTCAACTGGGGCATTCTCCACATCTTCCACTTGCTCCTCCTCCTCCTTTTTGACGGCCGCCTTTCTACCCCGCCCCTTTGCCCCCTTCCGCCCTCGGCCACGCCCCTTTCCTCCTCCCGGCTTCAGCTTGAGGGCGATGTTTTTCCGAACTGGCGGAGTGGCTTTCGTCGTGGTGCCTTCAGGCTCAAGGTCCAATTCTAGAAAGAGCAGTAAAACATTATCATTACTGAAATTCACTTGGAATATGATTCAATTCGTTTGAAAATTTTCTTTAAATAGGTGATTTTATTTCTTTCAAATATCATGTTGATTGATTAGAAATCTGTGTTTACAAGGTGCCTATGAAATTCAGACAGATTCCAGGCCCAAGCCAAAAAAGATTTTTTGATAAAAATCAGCAGTCAGAAACAATATTTCTAGTTAAATATACAAACTATCTTGGGCCCCAACCTGAAGGGAATATTTTCCAAGGAAATTCAACACCAAATGGGTGATATTTTCCTAAAGATTTTTACTAATCTGGAGAGAATTTCCAAGATAATTTTACCCTGCCCAAATAAAGCCTTCTGCATGTGCATGTCTAGTCACCAATTTACTTTTTCACCAGTCCAGGGAGCATCTTCCTCAGGGCTAATCTGGCCACTAAGGTGAGAGGGAGCCATCTATAATCTTTAGATCCCCTGAATTTACATTGGTGGGCCATATCACAGTAATTGCGACGGAGAAGTTAAAAAAATAATTTCATTTTACCTATATAAAGTGATGATGTACTGAAAATAGACATCCTAAAGAGTACAAAAATTTAAAAAATCATAACCTAAACCCCACTACCTCACAAAAAATTGACTTTATACCTCAAAATTTGTTTTGTATGTGTTACGGACGGGAAAGTGATTAAAATCATTTTATTTTTGATAGGGTTGTCAGAAGTACACTTTTTTGGTGTGTATTTGTAAGTGGGAGGCTGAGGTACATTACCACTGAACATATTTGATCTGGTGATCAATCATCAATGAGGTATTGAACTGTTTTGATTGCCATTTTTCCGTCCGTAACAAAAAACTTAGAAAAGTTTCTATAAAAAGTTCATTTTAAGTGATAATGTAACAACTTTTGGAATCCTCTTACTTCATTATAAGGCATATTTATTGATGTAACAAATTTGTAGAAAATAAATCACACAATTGGTTAAAATGGAGTTTGAAAATTTTCCGTCCGTAACATTTAGTGCTGTTACGGACGGAAAAGTGATTGGGACAGGAAGTATGGCTGGAAGGTAAAAATCAGGGGATCAATGACAGCTATGGATTTTCAGTGTGCATCTCAATAAAGGGTTCAGGGCATATCCATCTACTCTCTATGGGTTGAGGAATTTTCCAAAGAGATCCATGTTGTTTTAAAGGTATGATATACAGAGAATATGCTTACACTTAGGTAAGGACCTTGGGTGGATGAGCAATTAATTTGAGTATGGACAACTCTGTTTCTTACATGCATTACTCAGCATAATAGTTCCAACTGATTTAGCTTAGATGCTTCCTAAAAGATTATAAAGCTGAGAAAGTTGTGATGAGCATCATTTTAGTTTGTTTTCTCAGAGGTAGATTATTTCACTCACCACCTGGTCAGTGGTCAGTTTAATCACTTCCTATACACATCAAGGCTGTTGACCAGTATAGCCCAGACAATGTGGATTCTGTTTTTCCTCCACTTCCCCTTCTCATTTATACCTCTGATTCTCCAGCCTGGGGAAGAGGAAAGGGTTGGGGGAAATTGCATTTACCCTCATTAACACCTCTGATTCTTTTGTCTTGGGAGGGAGGATGGGTTGGGGGGAAATTGCATTTACCCCGATTGACTGAATAGGTGGCTTCAGGATTAAGGATGTAGGGTGGAATGGAAACTTATGGCATCTGCAGACAGGATGAAGGTGTCTAGACAAAGAGTACACCTGTACATTGTTAAAAAAATAGATATCCTTAAACTAGTTTAAGAATTTGTGGGAAACTATGGAATGCTCTAGAAGTTCATGATTAGCTGAATGTATGGTCAATTGGATGATTAAGACATTGAGTCATGAAATGTAACAGACATTGCTAACGCTGTCAATTATTACCAACATATCTATATTGTGAATGAATTATGAATGTGTAGTTAGCAAGAGTGTCCAGTTTGCTAAATACTTTGAAATACCTATGTGATACTTTCTATTCATGCATATTTGATCTTATTAACAGTTGGCTATTTTTTCTGGCTCAGATCTAACATGTCTATTGGGTGAATGGAGAAGTGTATTAACATCCAGTATTGGATATGAACTGAATTGGCATTCCTAACCAAACATACATATCATGAAAATCAGTTGTATTTAAACCTGTAATAGCATCACTAATATGTGTGTAATTGCACTTGAGATTTTAGTAGCGAGATCGAGGGTCATAGCATTATTGCAATATGGAGGCACACCTTCATCATACCACAATATGGTTTTTAAGAATCCACTCTTTACTTACTTAAAATACTGTATACAGTTATCTTTAAACAGTAGAGAGAATGTAGGGTTCTTGTTTGAGTGTTTTCAATGTTTCAGCCACAATAATTTCAGAACCTCGAATTGAGAGTGTCAGTCTCTCAGCTAAATCTGAAGAAATTTAGTTTCTAGTATCATTTTGTCTGTAATTTATCATTTAGACCACTGATCTATGGATAACTTTGTACAAAACATTCTTATGTGAGTCTTCCATATGACTATTTTCAATTTTGAGTGATGTAATGAAATTTTGACCTCTTAGAAATGTTTTATGTATGGAATCCTCCCCCTTCTCCACTTGCGACGAAAGTTTCCCGTCCGTAACAGTATGCATTTTCCGTCCGTAACACTGAATAAATTCCTCCAAAATTTGAGTGGGATGATGAAAATTTGAAATACATGCAGAAATAGATACTTGAGGATCTTGGCTACGTTGCCAATATGCTAAACTTTAATTTTCTTCAGAATTTGAAGAAGGATTTCTGTTTTTGTGAAGGTATCTAAAACCTCCGTCGCAGAGTTTCCCGTCCGTAACAGCAATAAATTCATTAAAGTATACTATTTTTTCAAAAATTTTTAACAAACTTTTTTTATAATAGTGTTTTAGAATGGTATATCTATGAGATTAAACAGCCAAATCAGGAAGTTTCCCTGAACTTATTGAAAAATATTGAATTAAACTCTCTAAAATTCCCGTCCGTAACAATTTGAATAGCTTGATATGGCCCTGGTAGGTTCTATTTGTTTGTTTGGATGGCTGCAAAAGAGTTTTAGGTAATATCTCTCAATCTCTGGGATGCTACTGTTGATAATCTTAAATCACTGGCTATCAAATGTATACATTCATTAAAGAAACACATCTATTTTGGCATATTATTTGTGAGTCGTTCAAAAAAAACTATATATAAACTTTGTCCAGGATGGAACATGCATGTTGAGTCTGGGATCATCCCATTCCATGCTTAATCACTGTTAGTCAAGAATAAAAAGAACAAAAACAAGAGGACCATTTCCTTAAAAATTATAGTGGAGGCTGACTCAAATATTAAAATAAGGCAATTCCACACATAGTTTTTCATCAGTGATTTCATCAGTGTTTTTTTGTACATAAATTTTTCTGAATTTATTGGTCCCAGTACTTGTTTAAAAATACATCTAAACAAGCTAAACTCTGATCTGAAAATAAGTGAATGAGTTATTTTTTTGTTGTAAAGGTACCACTTATACAAAACAATAACACCTCTAAGGTTGCATGGAGATTGGAGAGGGTCTACAAATCACCTAACCTCGGTAATAAAACACATTCCAGAATAAGGGAGTGCACTGTCAGAAATCAAAAACATGTTCTATACTATAGGGTTAGAAAAAACAGCATCCACAGTTAAAAGTGTGAATTGAAAATTAGCACTACTCATCACTTTAAACCATGGGAACTTTAACAATTCAATTTATTCATAGTAAATGCAATTCAAGAAAACAAGCTTAAACTCTAATATTTAAATAATACACTTGTAAGTAAAACAACAAAATATTTTTAAATAGTTTTAATGATTTGTCATATTGCAAATTTATGACTCCAAGATGTGGTATATATAGGTCTAAAAAGCAAATAGTCTTCAATTCACAGACACTGGGAATCTGTATAGTTCGTTTTCGAACAACTACTACTGAAATGATGTTTTCTATTAATGCATTTTGACATATATGTCTCAGAAAACCTGATTTTAACTAACTGTTTATGAGTAGGGATCTTATTGTGGGAGCCTACAAATGACAATCAAAATTTCATTTGAAATAGACTTAATAGAGACCGTAAGCCCTATAAGGTCTCTATTAAGGGTACAACTTTTTAATTTCTAAAAAATTTGAATGAAAAATTCTTTGCAGCAATGTGCATGAGTTATACAGAACTTACTGACCTAAATGACATTCAATTAAAAGGTAAATACAGATCAAACTATTAATAACTCACTGCAGAATATTCATCAGAAACATAAAACATGCCACAACTCTTAAATCGATTGTCCATAATCAATAATATACCTTTTCTTTCCAAAAACATACTTACATCTTACATCTTAGATTTCCTGTCAAAATATGTCAAAGACTTGTTCCTTAAAATATATCACCTAGAAGTGATAACACAAGGAAACCTTGGAGGCTGACAGCAACATAATGTCTTTATTCAATTTTATCATTGATGATGTACATGTATATTCATTTTGATCAACTGACAGCCTTTTTGGAAGGACACTCTCACCAACAAATACATCCACCTGTTCTTCATTTGCAAAATGTCATTCTTCTTTTTGTCACTTTTAGAATTAACCAAATATAACCATCTTTTATTTTTATATGTATTTGTAAAATCAATTTCAATGCAGTTTAACCAGTTAGATCTGATCCTGTACAATTAATCCTACGTATCTTTTAATTCTAGTTGAAATCTGTTGCGAAATGACGATTTTGCAACAGGTTGCAATAGTATTTTTTTGCCATCAATATTTTCGGTCAATCGCTACTCGTACTGTGTGCTTATTGCACAAATATAAAGCTCATATGAAGGGGTTTACAATATGTTTCTGCGATGTACAAGTAGATAATAACGTCACGGATAATAAATTTGTAACTTTGTGACTGCATTTGAAGGGGAATGCAGGAATATCATGAATCGAGCATTCAAAGCTTGGCTTTCTCGTCCTATTATTGAAATTGCATTTTATTATATCTCAGCCAGAAGTTTAATTGTGTGGCATTTTAAGTTTTAAACTTTCCAATCAACTCTATATCTTGCAAAAATGAAACCATGATTAATTCCATAACTGAGGATTGGAAGTTAAGTTAGTGATCAATCTAAAATAGTTGGTTACAAGGCTTCAAGAAGGGATGGGGACAGTGCCAAAATTCTTGCACTTCCCTTTTCACCCCTAGCATCAATTCAATTGATTGGTGTAAAGTCCCAGTGGGACTTCATCACAGCAGGCATCCAGTGGCAGTGATCTACCCCACAGACATGAGACATGTCTTTGATCACTGATGAGTGGCAGTGCAACTATCACCAAGGCCCAGTTGCTGCTAAATAGGACTGCATGTCTTACAATTAAATTTCTAAATATGAATACGCGCAGTACTGGCACTCAAATAGTAAAACAAATTGATTGTGGTCCATCAAACAACGTTTTTGCCCTTGATATAAAGCATTTTTTCAGGATAAGCTTACCTTGGTCCTCCATTTTGAATTGTGCCGACAATTTCAGCTGTGAAATCGACGTTGATTGGTCTAAAAATTCACTGTTTGTAAGAAGTGAAATGATTGGTTAACGTGACCACATGTAGAAATATCGCGAACCTGCGATTGCTTTGTACTTCCCTTCATCCGCGACGACGGAAAGGCTATTTAACAGTGAAAATCAGTTGTAATAAGAATTAAGAATACAGTGTTCATGTTATGTCCGAAAGAATCCTGAAAGCTGACAAAAATAGAGCAAGATATCAAAAACCGCAAGCGCTCGGCGCTTGACTGTGGTGATAATCGTAAGTTAGTGATGGATTCCGAACCTGTGTCAAAACAATATCGGCCTTGTCAAAAAAGGCAGGAAAAGGGACAGCTCGAGACGGAGAACTCAACAGAAGCGATGAAGGAATGTGATCGAGTCAAACGAGGTAACTTCGTTGTACTTCGAAAAAATATGTTTACTTGTAGCCAACCAGTTCTATATGTCGTATATCGCAAGATTCTGCAAGTCAGCTGATTACAAAGGAAAGGAAGAGCAATGGCATATGATTGACAGGTCTTTCATGTCCCTTTAAATCTGGTGCTTTTTTGGCCCCATTCACAACCAACTAAAAATAGGATAAGCATATGAATTAAGAGACCTCCCTTTTAGCCAAATGCAGGAGATTCTTCTGAAATGTTTTCAAACATTTTTATTCTCAAAATACCCTGGCCATTCATCCTTACAAAAAATGAAAAATAAAATAAAAAATAAAAAGACTAAAAATATTCACATTTTTTTATGAAGTCATCTAATGGAATTATTTCTGTGAAAAAAATATTAATCAGAATACAACCATCAACTCTCCTTCAAATATTTTGCATGTTAAATGTAAATTATCAATGTGACAAGTTGTTTTCCAAAATATCTCAAAATCCACATTTCAAGGCAAGGGAAATTTGACCATGAATGGGTTATCAATTACCGTATTCTTTTGGACATCACCAGGGTTTGACCTTAATTAAGCAGTTTTAAGGGCCCCTGAACCCTGTGATTTTGTGCCCAGATGTACATGTATCGATCATGATAGATTATAGGAGCCAAGTAAGCAAATGGACTTTTCAATATCAATTGGAAAATTTTGAGAATTTGTTCTATTTTCATCTCCTCATTTCACCCAATTGTAGCCAAAAATGGATCTGAGAGCACATATTTTACTAAACTTTCTGGGGAGCATGGCTCTAGTCCCCCTTAGTCTGGACCTGGGAGTAGCAGACAGGGAGTGGGCACTGTTCATGCATCATCAAATTTCGCTGCCTCACACCACTATGAGTCATAGATAACCTGTGTACCCCAGGATTGGCTGCCTGCTGGTTTCACAGGCCCTGGGTCCGACTGAAATTGCTGCGAAACCAGTTGCGCATGCCTGGATTCCAGCCAACATCCTGCCAGCCTTTTAATGAAAAAAATCACGTGACCAATACTTCCCCAGGCTACACCGCGTAACCCGGGGCGCACATACCCTAGGTACTAGCATGCTGTGCCTATGGGGTTGCGGATCCAGGGGATGTATTTCTCTGGTCTGGACAGTGTGCCTCTGGCAATCTCTTATTGAAGTGACGCCTGCATCAGGATTTATTTGCTCCTGAAATTAAAATCCTAGTTTGAGCCAAATCTGCTGTCTGAAAATGTTATGGTCAATCCCTGATCTTTTCACGTGGTATTTTCCCAGACCACTGGACATGAACAATTATCCTTTTCTTGTCTGAGCATTCTAGTAGCATGATTAGTGTCTCCATGACGATTGTGTTATGTTTGGGTCAGTGCCTCTTGGCTCACCCTAAATGACCCCCTGAAGCTAATAAAGTTCAAAGAGCCAATCTTGTTTCTACTCTCTGTTTAGTTACCTCTTAGCCCATGCTTTAAAGGATATGTTTGCAGAGGTTGTATATTGGGAACTTAGTGAAATAATTATTTCAGATCTTACATGCAGTAGAAACTATGGAAGTGGACACCCCCTGTGAAGTGTACACCATCACTATAGTGGACAGGTTTTTCAGCCCCAAAATATTTACCTCTTATTTATCATTTAATACAGTCTCTCTATTGTGGACACCCAACTAATGTGAACAACCTCTCCAATGTGGACACTATTCATAGTCTAAAATTCTACCCCCACTTAAGTGGACACTCTTTTGCTTTGCAAGCTTAAGATCTTAAAGTTGTCCTGGTTTGATGAACCATTAATCTTTCCCTTCCCTCTTATTTATAGAGCTATCAATTGGAGAACACATTTAAAAATATGTATCTTTTTGAATATGTTTTGACTGACAATTACCATATTTTTGTCTATGCATCTAGATATCCCTCATATGGGTATGTTTGGAAGATGTCAGGCAGCAACACTCTGTCAAATCTTTTAAACCTTGTCCTGCTTAATTGCTTGTTGTGACCTACCCTGCCATCTGCATTGTTTTTGGTCTCCAGGAAAAAACTAACGATCAGAGATTTTAGGGGAACCACTTGAATTTTGAGGAATTACCTCCACCTTGCCATATGTCAAAATGAAGGTTTAGGTAGGATCTTCACAATGGAGCTGCTTTGGGTCATGTACAGGCTCTGCCTACAAACTATCTTCCAAATGATCGTTAGCAGGTCAGCAAGAGCAGACAGATATTTCCTGGCTACGCACCATGGTCTTAGGCAGCAGGGCGTCTGGGTGCCTTTTTGGACACCCAAACCCTTAAAAAGAACCCCCAGGACACCCAAATATTTTTGTGTGGAATTTCTTAAAATCTCAATCCCAAGCTTATAATTGATTTTTTTTCATCTCCTTATAATTCCCATGACATTGATTAATGATATCATGCCTTATTTTGGATGAATTTATACATGTTTATGGTTGAAATATGAGTATATTGTGATTCCCCTTAAAATTTGGACGCCCCAAAATTTTATAACTGCCAATTTTAGGCATCCAGTTTCTAAATCCTGGCTAAGACACCGCTACGCACAGCAGGTTAGTTAGTGTCACCCAGATATTTCCAGGTTCAACATTGTTTGTCTGGTCTCAAATGAGTGTGACAGACAGGTTTTAAACTGTAAACCGGTAACTACATACATGTATAATCTCTCATGTATTTATCTTATTAAATAAACAGAAAAAAAACTGAATTAACTTAATTGCCAGGTCCTTATGCTCCTCAATTATAAACTGATGAAGTTGGCAGCACCAGTGAGAGGATTATGGTTTTTGTTTTTACATCATCCTGCACTAGTTGTTGCAATTAGGGATCAGAGAAGGGGCTCAATTTAGTTTAAGCAGGATGAACATCAATTGGAAAAGTTTGCGTCAAGTCAACTAAGGATCCAACACTCACTCACACTGGCCCATGGCTGACTGCCCCAACTCTTTCACATCTATTTTATTTGCCATCCATAATAATCAGTTAAAGTATTGTCAATGTAAATCCCACTGTTTTTGTTCAGTTTCCTGTGATATAGATAGAAACAGACACTAAATCCCTGATGGTAATCAAGAATATGGACATTATGGCCTAATATGTACTCTGCACTAACAGTCACTGTAGACCCTCTATTATAAACACCCCTCTATTGTGGACACTTAGGCTGGTCCCATGGGTGTCCACATTAGAGGGGTTCCACAGTATTTGAATCCATTGTACACTACTACAGTGTTTCATTTATGTAGGAGAAGAATGTACATTATAAATAATTGATCTTTAAATGTTATACTTATATATCAGCAAAAACTGCACTTTCCCTTTCATGTGGGAAGTCACATCTGGCTACTAACTTCTTGATACATGGACACCGGCCCCTGATTAATGAAAGAGACTGGTTCTGATTGTTTCTCCTATTGTAGGCCTGTCACTGTCCCTGTCACATGATTATTTAATCTTTTAATACACACAGTTCAAGATGCAGAATGTTTAGCAAATATATTGTCTTCTTTCCTCTATAACAGAATAACTTGTATCAGACTGAATGGTTTACATTAATTTTGACAGAAATGGACTGGACGCAGACTGAGAAGGAGATCAAAATTATTTTGCCAGTCAGCAAGTGCAGCAAGGAAGACCTCCCTGAAATTGAGTTTCGTGATATGGATGTGCAGCTGACATTTAAAGGTAAATCTCTCTCTCTCTCTCTCTCTCTCTCTCTCTCTCTCTCTCTCTCTCTCTCTCTCTCTCTCTCTCTCTCTCTCTCTCTCTCTCTCTCTCTCTCTCTCTCTCTCTCTCTCTCTCTCTCTCTCTCTCTCTCTCTCTCTCTCTCTCTCTCTCTCTCTCTCTCTCTCTCTCTCTCTCTCTCTGCATGGAAATTTTGGTGTATTCAGCAGGATGTACGAGGTGGTGGGAACAGTAGCAACAGGACATTTAGAGGAGGAGGAAAAAAGGATTTCCAGCAATAGCATTTATAATGTGGCAAAGGAAATCCTGGCAATGGCGTTAGTAGTGTCGTGTATTCACATCCAGGATGAGACTATGAATTGACCAGGAAGTCAAAAGATAACACTTCCAGGAAATACACACATCTTGGGGGAAAGGCTGTCTCTCATGCAAACATAATTGTTTCCAAAAATGGTGCATGTTAGACTGTTGGTTGTAAGAGTTTTTTTCATATAGGGATGGATACAGCCATAACGAAATGATATGGTACACTGTAGGCACCAATGAAACCAAAAAGTATTTTAACGGAACTGTTAAATAATGGTACTTAATTGCCTATTTATTACCTCATAAATTTTCTCCTGAGTAGTCATATTTAGGATCCTGGATAATTGCTAATGAATGATAACAACCCAGTGGTTAGTAGCAGAATGAAACGGTGCGATAGAGTTAGTGCTTTTTAAAAGACGATATCGGTACCTATTAATGGTATTGATAATATGTATATATAATTATAAAGAAACTTTTGACATTTTTAATTATACTCATCATCCACCCCATCTGAATCAAAGGAGAATCCTTCACCAGGATGCACCTTAATTAAAAGTAAACACAATACATCACTATGAACGATGCTAATAACAATTTTTGCTGTTTGTGTTGTTCAGATGGATCCTACTGGCACTGCACATTCTATAAGGAGGTGGAAGCCAGCGACGCCCGCGCTCAGCTCCAGAAACAGATTCTCATCCTCCTGGCCAATAAGAAAGACGCAGGAAGCTGGCCACAGCTACAGGTAGGTGCTGCCCCCTACCGGGATTCAACTGAAGCTAAGGACAGAAAACCTGTTCACCCGTTAAGTTGTTAATACTCACAGTGGCCAAAAGCAGCCAGACAACTTGGATGTAATCTTGCAATCAAAAGTTAAGTTAGGAAAATTTTTGAAGGAGAAATCACACAGTTATCCCAGATCTGCTCCTGCTATCATAAGAAGCATTTTTTTTACTAAGTTTAATATGTAGCTCTGTATTAAGCGATAGCTGAAGAGGAGGATAAATGTCAACATCTCTAACATCCACTTTCATATAGATTATCTTCAATTTTGAATGGTAATTTTTGTATAATTTTCATATCAGGCTGAACCAGAGGTGATCGAGAAGACCACAGTTGTAGACTCAGGTTTCCAGAAAAATGAAAATGAGAAGGAAAAGGAGGAGGAGCAAGATGAAGGAGGTAAGGAACTTAAGGAAGACCATCAAAGTGTGCAGATCTTGAGATCTCTTTGATATATGTATAAGACGTTTTTAACCCTTCCAATGCTTCTAAAGGTTACTTTTGTCCGAATCACAAGATTGCACAACTTTTAGTAGCCTTAGCAATGGAAGGGTTATCTTCAAATTGATTTCAAGTATCAAGTAAGTATTAATTACCATATGTAAGGGCTCTGTATAATTTCTTCTTCTGGCTGTCAAACCCATGTGCTCACCTCAGAACTAGTGAGGTCACCACTACACTTTATTCTAAATATAGTTGTCAAACTGGTCGGACATGGTTGTTTCACCGAGTCACTACAACAGTAAAAAATAACTCTCTCACCAGCTACCAGATGGCAGCGACCTCACTATGATATCTATTGTTATAAGGGACAAACAAAAATTAGCTGTAACATAGGTGTTTCACTGCTTCTGATATTATTGTGTAATTGATAATAATACAGCACTTCCTAGACACCTTTTTTACTACTCAAGAATCTTTATTTCAAATGGGAACTGATGTTAAAGTTAGGGCATATGGCTATTATTTTACCTAACAATCCACATTAGTGATGAGGCTTTATTTCATAGAAGATTGGTGATCCTTGATACTCATATATTTTCTGTTTCAGGACCATATTATGACTTATCTCTGGCCAAACATGACTTTTATGAAAAGGTTAGTAAACATAATATCATATGAACTATCTGTACAACTTGCACAGTTAGATAAAAAGTCCATCGCTTCACTTAAGCAAAAATGTATTGTATTTACTGAATAAGAAATAACGTTGGATAATGTATAGGAAAATGCACATTTGAAGAAGAGTATGTTCTTAGAACTAGAGAACCAAAACTGGACAGTCAAACAAATTACTGTACAGCGCTCGAAAACTTTCAGAGTACACCATCACTGTTTTCATTTACTTTTTCATTTACAAATTACTGTACAGCGCTAGAAAACTTTCAGAGTACACCATCACTTTTTTCATTTACTTTTTTAGGATGTGGATATTATTATGGTACATATGTATGTAAAGCTGATCGACAAGGAGACACTACGAATGGATTTTTGTCCTAAATATATTGCAGTACATTTTTCCACTATGTAAGTATGTAAAAAGCTACTACACCCCCTACCTCACGTTGGATTGATTTGTATGGCCTTAGTCAGAGTTAAAGAATAGGGCAATCAGAAGCATCTTAGGTGTCCTCCTTTTCATGGGAGTAATCAATTGATAGCATCTTTATTTAATATCCCAGTATTTACATGGAATTGAAAATCTTACAATCTTAAATATCTCTTGAAAAATCCAGAAATTCCTGACCAATACATAAGTGTGACTTGTTATTTTTAAAGATTTTGGTGTGCAAATGAAGTTCTTAGATCTTTCTGGCTAAAGCCATTATCTGCTTAGTTTGGGATTTAATTGTTTTGCTACTGCTCTGGCCCTGTTAATAAGTTTGTTGGCTTTATAATGTACTAATCAAATTGTGTTTTACAGGGCATTTAAATAATCCTTATGATACTTGCTTTTTTGCAGAGATGATAGATTCCTTTTGCTTCACAAGCCTAGTACTGACAAAACAGTCTTTCGATGGAAAATTAATTTGAAGTAAGTGTACTTTGCCCCCCCCCCCCCAAAAAAAAAAAATTATTGAACACAGAACCCATTCAATTTATTTCCTGATCTGCAGTCTCTCACTCCTCATTCTTTTCTATTATATCACTTATCACTTGTGCAGTTTTGCTGCAGTCAGTAAATTATATGTATGTGTATATATATATATATATATATATATATATATATATATATATATATATATATATATATATATATATATATATATATATATATATATATATGTATTTATATTCAGGATTTAACAGACATTCACTTCTTCATATTAATAAAAAACACATCCACTGAGTACTTACACACCTTGGGGTAAGGTGGTGGTTTTCGCCTGGTACTCTGGTTTTTACGCAATATAGCATAAAAATTGACGAAAATTGAAATCCAATTCCTTACACACATTAGTTTTTGATACAATATTTTTATGTTGTGATAAGCAACACAGCTACATCTATGAGTTTATTATTGTAGGGACGAGATTGATCCTGCACACTGCCATTACCGGCTGTCCAGCACGCTGATAGAGATGAAGCTGAAGAAGAAAGAGAGGAAGCGCTGGGGGTCACTAGAGGCTCCTCTCAATAAAGGTAACTACACCATTAACCTGGTGGCTAATTTGACCAATAGAAAACGATGCAAAAAAACTGGAAAAATGACTGAAACCCTAAAACATGGGTACTCATCTGAAAGTACTCAGCAAGAGCTATCCAATGAATACCAACATAGCAGGGTTTAGATGGTTTTTAAAAATATTTGCTTTCTTGTTCTTTAGATAAAAGTAGCCTCAGCATTGGAAGGGACGGAGGGTTAACCATTTTTTTCCCAGAGTTCCCTGATGCCCAGACATGTTTGCCGTATGTAACTTAACCCATTTGCAACTGGAGTGCACACCAGATTAGATAATTTTGAACATAACTTTTCAAATATCGTAATATTTTAGAAAAAAAATGAAAATGAATTGTTTAACCCATTGAGAACAACACCTTCCAGTGTAATATTTCCTAAAATGTTGCATTTTTATCAACATATTTCCATGTGTGTTCGACCATGTGTAAGCTCCAGACATAAAAGGGTTAAAGATGTTTCAGGTTTTGATTCAAATAAAAAAAGGATCTGTGAATTGTTTTTCAACTTTTTCTATCACCTTGATTCTATTCTATTCGTGCTCTGATAGCCGTGTGGTCTAAGGCATCACCACTGACTGCACACTGTCTTTCAGCCTGGGCATGTGAGAAAGTTGCCAGTGCCTTAGTGTTAGGCAGTGGTTTTTGCTGGGTACTCCGGTTTCCTCCACTGCTTACAACTGGCTAGTCACGAATTAGCCAGAGTAAGGCATAAATGTGACGAAAAAGGAAATTCCAAATGTATACTTTGGGTTATTCCAACTAGTCAAAACTCAAGTTTTCCAGCTAAAAGAATATTGTAGGTTTGAAAATGTAGTGCTGTACTAGATTACAGGCAATATTTTGTTTGACCATGATTGATTCATCTAGTACTACTTTTCTGCTGTAGGTGGCGTACCGACTGCTAGTGACAGTTGGATAACTGCAGGGAAACCCCAGACAAGCAAGCAATCCAACGTCATTTTTGATGAGATGAAAAACCTGAACAAAAGTAATATTAATACAGGGTACCAGGCCAATGAAAACAAAGAGAATCTTACACAGGTTTGTAGCAAGTAATGGAGAAATGTTGGCCAAATGGTGTGTAGTATTCCTCCTATATTAAGTATATATGTTTATATCCATGAATATGGGATAGAAAACTAAGTATTGTGATTTATATTTGACTGGGGTTTTGCATCTTTAAAGTCTCCATGATACACTACAACATCAATACTTCCTTTTTGTTACAATATCTTAAGAATGATTTTAATGTTACTGCCTGTCTCCAAGTTACCTAATTTTGTTAAATTTAGCCCTGTCACCTTAAAAATTTCACTTATAAATAGTGAACTGCCTTTGTACAGAGACTTCCTGGAAGCAGTCAAGTCAAAATATTATGAATATTTTACATCTCATGATTATATTCTTTGATTCTTACGATACGAGACTTTTTCCCATTTGATATCAGTACTTGGCAACATATCGTGAACTGGCATCGTGTACTGGTACTTACCTCTATATATTAGTTGGTATGATTTCACTTTGTAACTGAGGCTGATGAGGTATTTTCCCTGGTATTGTAGAAGCCGACGTGTATGGTGTCTCCGCTGAACAAGCAGCAGCAGAAGGAGTGTGAGTTGGTGGCGCGTCCCGGGCACACCGGCCTCGATAATCTCGGGAATACCTGCTTCATGAACAGCGTCCTGCAGGTCCTGGCCAACACGCGCGAGCTCAGGGACTACTTTCTAGGTGAGAGGCGGCTGTTTTTAGAACCATTCTATTGTCATTGTTACAAAGATTACTCAGGGACTACTTCCTAAGTTCCTAGGTGGGATACGGCTTAGGATGGTAGTATTGTTAGAACCATTCTAGTGTCATTTATACAAAGACCTCCAAGGACTGGGACATATTCAATTAGTGAAAACTGCTTATAAGAACTAACTCTATTATATGTGATTCAATCTTTTGTGAAATTAGGGCACTGTGTCTCCCCGCATGGCTCATTATGAGGATTTTATTGAAAATCCGGAAGAATCCTTTCATTGTTTCAGAATCTGTATTCTCTATAATTGGAATGCATTCACCAAATTCCCAAGGCGATTCCATAAAGATAATCATCACTAATCTAGAAGATATTTTAATTCACGTATGCAGATACCTACAGATTGTACTGTGATAAGTGTAATGAAGCTCATACATTGCACGCTGTGAAATTTAATCAATACTTCTAGTTCTAAGATAATAATTCATAGAGCAATGTAATATTTCAACCCTTTCATGTTTTGTTTTTTTTACTTTCTATTTACTCTCCATAGAATCCAGGTTCCAGAAGGAAATTAATGTGGAGAACCCTTTGGGAACTGGCGGTAAACTAGCAGTGTCATTTGCCTTTCTCCTGAAGGTGTTATGGAACGGCAAGCACTCTTCATATGCACCATCCAGACTGAAGGTAGGTCTCCATGGGGTATTTCACCCACACAGGTAAATTATGCTAAGTTATCACACTTAGGTCACCTTAGGCCACTCACCTTAGGTCATTCTTGTTCGCTGTGGAATCCCACCAAGTAATTCCTCAAAATCTTTCTCAGGGAAGGATATTTTGGAAAATATTTGAAGGAGAAATATAAATCAAAAACTGACTTAGGACACCTTAGACGTCACTCTTGTTCAATATTTAAACACATTCATATCTGGGGGTGACCCTCAAACAACCATATACTTCACCAACGTCTCCCTGAGGAATGGATATTTTTGAAAATATTTGAAGGAAAAGTATAAATCAAAAACACATTGAGGCGACCCTAGGCATCACTTTCATTTGCTATATGAATTCATTCATCTCTTGAGTGATACAGAAAGAAATATATTTCACCGAAATCTTTCTGGGTTTTGGCATAAGCATGTTTTGGAAAATATTTTAAGGAAATATACTAACCAAACACATGTAGGATACCTGTTTTTGAAGTCACATGATGTTTTTGAATCTAATTTATTTCAAACAAGTTCTGTGATCGTTTGTTGTTTTGTTTCAGAATCTCATTGCTATGAAGGCGAGTCAGTTCACTGGATATGCCCAGCATGACGCTCAGGAATTCATGGCCTATCTTCTATTGTTTTATATTGTTATTGTTTGTTGTATTGTTTCAGAATCTCATAGCTATGAAGGCGAGTCAGTTCACTGGATATGCCCAGCATGACGCTCAGGAATTCATGGCCTATCTTCTATTGTTTTATATTGTTATTGTTTGTTGTATTGTTTCAGAATCTCATAGCTATGAAGGCGAGTCAGTTCACTGGATATGCCCAGCATGACGCTCAGGAATTCATGGCCTATCTTCTAGACGGACTTCATGAGGTACGACCCTTAATCCTCTTAGACTTTAAACATGTTTACTAAATATACTTATTTGTTTATTAATTAGGACATTTTCTAGTTTGCTAGATATTTGTATGGCTAGTCTTATTCATTAGCATTTTAACATGAATAGCAGTTTATTTTAGAAATCATTTAGTTGCTGTTATAAGTATCATCATCATCATCATCATCATCATCAACATAATCATCATCATGTTATTTACTTTATTCTAAAGTGTTGTACTGAACCAGAGTTTACTTTCCTATGAAGTATTTCACAAGTTCTTACATCTTTCCTATAGAAGCTTCTGCTATCTTTATATATAAAGATGATTTTAGCTTTTTTGAAAGACGATAAATATCCTGAACCTGTAATAGACAAGAAACCAGCAGAGAAGATAAAAGAATATGAATACGAGAACATAATATTTATATTAGTAGAAACACCCCAGATGATGGTGACAGCTTCCTTCTTGTTTGAAAGACATTTAACTGCCTGGATGCTATTTTAATGTGAGGCGTTGTGCAGGGCTGTCAATGATTCTTCTGCAACTGAAAGACCCCTTGGTACTATTCGAGAAGAGAAGAGAATTTCTTCACTGTTTCGGGTTTCTATCTCTTGGTGATATGACTTAAGCTGTTTAAAGTTTAACTGAATAAAAACATGCCTTCCTTCCTTCACAACCTAACCCCTGAATCTTTTCGTTTTGAAGGATCTGAATAGAATTCGCAACAAGCCCTACACGGAGACGGTTGACTCTGATGGCCGTCCAGATGAGGTCGTTGCCAACGAAGCGTGGGCAGTCCACAAGAAGCGAAACGACTCTTTCCTCGTAGATCTCTTTCAAGGGCAGTACAAGTCTAAGCTTGTGTGCCCGGTGTGCAGCAAGGTGTCCATCACCTTCGACCCCTTCATGATTCTGCCCGTGCCTCTGCCCAAAAAGCAGATGTGCGTTCCTGTCATATTTATGTTTAAAGACCCATATAAGAGACCAGTTAAGGTGAGTAACTGGGGGATTACCCTGCTACCTAAATTTTAAAAACTTTTTGGTGCAATCAACCAAACATTTTTCACCTGATTTTTATTATCATAGGCATGGCATAGACAGTTTTAACATAATATTGCAGAAGATGATAAGCTGGATGTGAGTATAAATATGAATATTGCTGTATGGATAGAATACCATTTTTGTTGGTTCCCATGACCATGGGCAGCCAACCTAGTTATCACTCACTAGGTAACTTGAGTGTATCCATATTCAATTAGCCTGTCTCTAATGTCCATTTTCATTATTTGGAGTGGCATTATCCTTTGTTATTCATGAGATCTGCGTATGGAAATACAGTGTTATTCAGTGTGTAATATTAAATTAAAAATGGCTTACCTTTCTCTTCTCCCCCTTCGTAGTACCTTTTTCGATATCTTTTTCTTATTTTATGTGTTATAGTCGTAGTTTTTCAACGACTCTATTTCGCCGTTCTTCCTCGTGACTGAGTTCGTTTCGCAGCTCGCCATCTTGGGTTGTACAATTCACTGATCGCCGGTGTAATATCGCGGCTTGTTGTAATGGCCCGGTCTGTAACGCGGCATATTCTCGCGGCTCAATCGATCTTTATCTACCGCGGCAAGCTCTCGTGTTGCAATCGATCTCCAATTACGAATGTAGTTTGTCACGTGGGGGGATTTCCCCGGCTGACGTATGTTGGTCGTAGTAGGCTATTATGAACGGTCTACGTCAGTAGTCATGTAGGGAATTCCATCCCTATGAAACGGCAAATTCGGCGAGTCTGTGGCGTCCTAGCCTTTGACTTGGTGAGTACTTCAATACAGCCAATTTAAATGGGTGGCCACCAAGAGGCCAGTTGAGATAGATAGTTATTCGTTTACCGCAAATTCTAATGGCGGCCGCCAGTTAATTTTAATGGGTGGCCGCTAAGCGGCAGAGTATGATTGATAGTTATTTGTTTACCGCGATTGATAATGGCGGCCGCCAGAGGCGGCCGCGCCGAATCCAAGTAGTTCTACTTCATTCATGGACAACAGATATCCTGATAGTGGGATATCTATAAAATAAACATTTTCGGAGGATATATACACAGTCTAGCCCTTGAACTTCTACAGTACAGTAAGTAAGTTTGAAATCTTCCTAATGTAATCGGTTCCTAATGTAATGTAGTTCAGTTTTTGAATTACAGCACTATTCAGTCATGACAAGTAGAGTATCATTGAACATTTGCTAGTTAAAATATTTCATGTACTAATGCACCAATTCCTCCCTTCATGAATAAATATTGGTGAGATTCATGCGATCTGCATGGGTGTCACAACAGGAAGGGAGGTGCCATTTTGATAAGGGGATCATATCACAGTAGTTGTTTAGTATTAAATGGACAAGACTTAGAGACTGATAAATGTAAACCACATTCTCCCTAATGAATTGTTTTTACATCTATCTACAGCATATCTCTCTATGATTAGCATTTATCTACAACATATCCGATTCGAAGATTGCTCTGAAAATATTCATATGAATATGAGGGAATTTTCTCCCAGACCAGAATAACCAATATTTAGGCAGTAACTAGTGATCTTAGCATTGTGTTATTACTTATTACCACAACAGAAAACACAGTGGACCAGGGTCTTAGCCGATATTTTGAAACAGGGTGTCCAAATAGAGGTTTCATAGACTTTTGCGTGTCCAAAGTGTGGTACAAAATACATACTACTAATAAGATAGACCCTATACCTTTACAGATTTTGCTTTTTTAGGCCAGATACTGCTTTGTGTCACTCAGAGATGACTGACATGAAATGAGTTTTTCATCTCATATGCTATGCAATAGGATTCTAACCAGACACAGGATATATATACACTACAAGTTAGAAACTTATTTCCATAGTGGTTCCAGTCTGCCTAACCGACAGCGATGTCCATATGAATATCTTCTTATCACTCAGAGATGACTGACATGAAATGAGTTTTTCATCTCATGCTATGCAATAGGATTCTAACCAGACACAGGATATATACACTACAAGTTAGAAGCTTATTTCCATAGTGGTTCCAGTCTGCTTAACCGACAGCGATGTCCATATGAATTTCTTCTTATCACTCAGAGATGACTGACATGAAATGAGTTTTTCATCTCATGCTATGCAATAGGATTCTAACCAGACACAGGATATATACACTACAAGTTAGAAACTAATTTCCATAGTGGTTCCAGTCTGCCTAACGGACAGCGATGTCCATATGAATTTCTTCTTATCGCTCAGAGATGACTGACATGAAATGAGTTTTTCATCTCATGCTATGCAATAGGATTCTAACCAGACTCCACTCCATCAACTCCACAAGATTGACATAACAATAATATCATATAGTATAATTTAAACATTTGGACTAGAATTGATGAATTTCTTCTTATGACTCAGAGATTACTGGCATGAAATCTCTTTGCATCTCATGCTATGCAGTAGAATTCTAACCAGACACAGGATATATACACTACAAGTTAGAAACATTTCCATAGTGGTCCAACCTTTGGTAAAATCAGAGCTGTAACACTGTGCCTGGTGTTATGGTGGTGGGATTCATTTACTCTGGCACAAATATGTCCGACCTTCAAGCACATGTGGGGGGAGTAAAGTAAAACATTGGCATCTATTGAATCACACCTAATCATTTAGACCTGACCGGTGCCCCATAGGAATGTCTATTGCCACGACAATTATTGAAGCTGGCAACTCACGCTAACCTGATTGGTGACGTCATCGACCGTGTAGTATTGGCGCCAAATTCAAAAACTGTACCAAGCCTGTACACTCGTCTCGTAATTGCATGTACTTTATCCCGGAATCGTGCAGTCATGACACGCTACTGACTGCCTTTCACGGATTTATAAGAGTTTTTAAGTATGGAATAGGAACATTAACTTGTAGTAATGTATTAAATCAGAATTTATCCTTAGAAAAGATTTATTCTATTGGCGTGGATGGCTAATTTATCTAATCAGATACTTAAATATCTGAATCAAGGTAATTTACTTAATATGATAATTCCCCATGTGCTACTTTAATGAAAAAAAATCAGAATTGCTCATTTAAAGTGTTTCTAGAATTTGTCTGAACTATCTACGCAATGCTCTTAGCTGGAACATCAAGGAAATTACATGTCACTCTATTAGCTTTTGAATCTCAGATGGTTGAAATTTTTGAAGTAGGATTTTCTTTGTAGAGTTTCATGGAAATTAAAATGGTTAAAAGACTAGTATTCTGATATATAAGATATTGTTTAGGAAGTAAACTAGGTCATACACGTAAATGATTAGAATTAGTGCTGGGGTGGGTGGTGTAAAAGAATGTAAGACATACAAAGTGATTTCAAACAGTTTACTTCCACAATTATGGAGTGTGCAACCAGTGATGCCCTGTATTTGGGCCTTGGATCCGTGCGCTGGCCATCAGTTTCGGCACATGGATCCCCACAACCACACTACAACAAGCCCTATTTTTGCAACCGCGGGCCCCCTATGCAAAACAGCGCGATTTCCCTCCTGAACAGAAATATAAGCACCTATCTCACAACATCTTGCATTGGGTTATTTCACTGGATCATTGCCATGCAGACAGTTTTCCTGCAGTACTGATTAAAGTACATTTTCTTTCTGTAAAGGAATTTGAGACTGGCATTAGCCTTATAGATGTTTTTCTGGGCCATAGATTTTCCTGACAGGTCTTGGTGTAGACGACCACCCAGATATGTAATGCTTAGTGCCCATTAATAAATATATTATTCCTAATGGTGTATTACTTTCTTAATATTGGATGATAATAAATATTTTTGTTGCCTTGTTCTTTATTCCCCAAGTTAAATGAGTGGTCAGGTTACCAATCCACTGCCCTTATCAATTCTGATATATAATTATAAATCCTCTTGTACTTGGTGTCCTAAGCCACAGTGCTCCAGTCCCGTTACATGATACTCCAACTAATAAAAAAGAAGACAAACAAAACACTACAATACATATAATCAGTATAACACATACTTAATATTGATAAAAGACCAAACTTATTCATACACTGGAACCAACAAGCTGACGCTGACAGCGTCTCTCTTGTTGTAGAGACTAGTTTGATGTTCAAGAAACAAAGTATTACAAATAAAAATACAACTGGAAATGTTATATGACCACTACTTAGATAATCTTGGTCCACATAGGGACCCAGAACCAGAACCTAGGACCTAAATTAAGTTAGATGATTGCTTATATTGTCTGTTACAATTGTATTTTCTACATGCAAGAGTGAAAATTATACAGTTAGTTTAATGTCTCATCTAAATTTAAGTTGCCAATAAAACAGTTTGAATAATTTTTTCATGTGTAAACTTATGTTATTTTTGTTATTTAATACAGTATATTCTGAGGCTGTCCAAGGATGCTAAGGTTGAACTCCTGAAAGAGGCACTCTACAGTAAAACCGGAGTGGAAGCAAAAAATGTAAGAATGTTAGACTATGCTTTTTTTGCTATTACATGTTTTGTCCATATAGATTCCTTTAAAACTGTTGCTTGTATGCAAGGATATTTTCCCGCATATTTTCTGAATTAAGGATACATTTTTATATTGTTGTAGGTTGGATTATGACTTATTTTTCTCCTTCAAAATATATATTTAAGAATGCTTTTTTCAAAAAGATGTTATCGAATTCAGGCTGTATGAACCCCTGCAGACTTGAATAACATTTCATCAAGATCATGTGTCGTTTTGTGGTTTGTGGCTTTGGGTGATTGGAATCCCTAATGGTTATGGTTAGTCATCACTATAGTACTGAATTATGATAATGATAATAATGATAATAATGATAATAATAATGATAATAATAGTAATAATAATGATAATAATAATAATATTATGTCAAATCCAGGATTTGATTTTCACTGAGGCCCTCAACTTCAGGGATTATACCTTTCATGCTTTAGGCCACAGGGTTGAAATTATGATCGTAAAATGCTGAAAAATGTGCATATAACACAGCAAGAAAAAGTGAATTACCAATCTTTTTCTCAATAAATTGTCTTTACAAAGATTGGACTTAACAAAGATATAGGCTAACATTAGGTTTTGATGTAATGTCTCATTCTACTTGCAGCAACGGGTGTTTACAACAGAGTCTTACCAACATCGGATCATGAACTTTTTTGGAAAGGGAAGTAGTCTCTCAAACATCCAGTCAGGCGATACTGTCATTGTGTAAGTAGTCCATCAAGCTCTTTGGAATTTCATCACCACACAGGATATTACTTTTCATTGAGATTGATACCTTTGAAATGTTCATGATAGGGTACATTATCAATATTACCTTAATGATACAGTATCTTAACAATATATTTACCAATACTTCCTGCCTCCCAGCGACCTAAATTTGTTAGATTATTTAGCACATATGACTTCAGAAATTTCATTAAGAAGTAGCGAACTGCCTTTGTTTGAAGATTTCCAGGTAGCACTTAAGTCAAATTTATATCGTTTTACAGTATCGGTGTAACAGATCTTAAACAATACGATGCATTTTCCTATTCGATATTGGTATTTGGTATTGTATCAAGTACCTGTACCATTCCCTAACTTTTGTTTTCCTAACCAATTTGCCATAGAAAAAGTTGGCTCAGGTTCTTAATTGCCCAAAAGGAAGCTCCAACTCTACCTACACCAATTATTCTAGAATGAAACAAAGACATTCTTGATTAGTTTCCATTCTGATGATTAGCAGATACAAAGAGTATATAGACTTTCCTTGTAAGAAGTAATAATTTACTTTCCGTGACTTAATTTATGGGTTAAGGTTATTGTTTTTCCCAGATGTGAGACTATCTGAGGAGATGGCAGGGGAACCATACAGCGCCCCCTATATAATAGTACGATAAGTTGTGATTGTTGCTTTTCAGGTGTGAGGTTCTGTCTGAGGAGGTTGCTGGTGAGCCTGTGGTGGAGCTTGCCATCATACAGCGGAAGTTGGTGCCTGATCAGGGCATGAACAGATGTGCCAACTGCCACCAGGAGTGCCAGCCCAAAGCCAAGCTCAAACGATGCACAAGATGCTACAAAGTGGGCTACTGCAACCAGTGAGTACTCATCCTAGTCCTCTTACGTTACCCTTCTAATGCTTAGGCTACTTTTGTCCAAAGGAGGCAAAGATTTCTGATAACCATCTAAATCCTGTCATGTTTGTATTCATTGGATAGCTCTCACTGAGTACTCTCAGATGGATACCCATGTGCCAGGGTTTCAGCCATTTTCCATGTATTTTTTACATCATTTTACATTGGTCACATTATTTACCAGCAGCATAAGGGTTAAGAAGTAGGAAGGAAGGAATGGGTTTTACTATGCTTTCAACAGCTTAGGTCATATCGTGACATGAAATTCTGCACCGGAAAGAAATTCCCTTCTCTTCAGGAATAGTTCTTGAAGAGAAGGGTCCTTCAGTTGCAGAAGGACCATAGACAGCCTTCCACAATGCTGATGGGGATCCAGCGGAGACTCGAACCTGCAAACTCATGCTTGGGAGCCAGGCATGGTAACCACTAGGCCATGGTGAATGCCTGCTGTAAAGAAGTAGACCTTGTATAATTTTAGGGTATCAAGGAACAAATGCTCTCTCTGTTTGTTTTGGGTAATTCTTATTGTGGTTCAGTTCTTATCACAATTATTCAAGTCCTCTCTGTTTTATTTCAGGATCTGCCAAAAGGAACATTGGAAGCAGCACTACACCCTGTGTCGCCACACCCCTCCAGAGCTGGTGGGCTGTCCCTTTATTATCAGCCTACCAGAGTCACGAGCTACATTCTCTCGTCTCTCTCAGCTCATAGAGGGCTTCGCCAGGTACGAACATAAAAACATGAACATCCATTTAACAGTACTGTCATCAGTGTCATGTCTCTCTTGGTCTTCCTTTGTAAGTAGGTATCCGCACCAATTTTTGCATTACTATTAGTTATCCTTGTGTAAATAGTACACCACAAAATGTCTGCGAGAAGACATCAGCCATTTTCGCAACACTACCCCTCCCCCCACATTGATTTTGAATTACGATAAGCACTACAAGTTCAAACTTCAAGGCTCTTGCAGTGAAGTTCAGAGAAAACATTTTCAAACTCCGCAGGGCTCTTCTTAAAAGCAATATTAGAGGCCCAATTCTGTACAGTAGAACAAAGGCATTGTTCAATCAACTGCTAGAATCGAGTTGAGCTGATGCTAAAATATTAAAATGATATTTACCCAATATTATATTTAACGATGCTGCCTGCCTCCCATGGCACTTATTTAGTTAAATTCAGCACTGTCAGTTTCAAAATCTTTGTTAATAGATAGCAATGTGCCTTTGTGTGTAAATGCCAAGGTAGCAGTTAAGACTTGATTGTTATTGTTTTCAGGTACACAGTAGATGTTTTCCAGCCTCCAGTTGAGGAGAAAGGTCAAGGTGAAGGTCACAATAAGTCCTCGCCCTCTAAGAGTAAGCCTGCGACTGTCACCTCAGCTAGTATGGTCACCTCTTCATCAGGTGAGTCAAAATTTTGTTTGTCATGACATTTGGCATCAACATAAATTTCAGAACTAATTTACCATGCCGGGCAAGTAGTTAATGATCTTCACTTGCCAGATGAAAGTTGTGGCTTGCCCGAAATAAGTTATAGCAAATGTTAGGATGGCATACATTATTCATCATGGATTTAATGATTTGAAAATTATTTCCTCTGTATAATTGTGTTGCATTGTTTGCATATTTCTAGGTATTTGTGCCATTTTCTATATAAAAAAATGTAATATTCAGAAAATCAGCTTGCCGGTTTGGGCAAGTTCAAACTAAAATTTACTTGCCTGAAAGACTTTTTCAAAAATTCACTTGTTGGGGCAAACGGGCAAGTACTTATGTTGTTGCCTGGACATCTGTCTGATATATATATATGTCTATACACAAGCAAACACAAACACATGCACTTGCCCGAGTAAGCATGTTTGTATACTGTATACAATGTTGATTTTTGCCGATATGTAGTAATGTGCTCGGCAGGCAGCTGCGGAGTTCTATTTTTGTGCATGGGTGTTGAATGGTAAGCTAATATATCAGCATGCCATATGATATTAGCATAGGGAACGTATGTCCAAATACTAGTGTGTAGTTCAATAAATGTGGGATATAGGGGTGTGCAAAGTATGCATTAATTAAACTGCAGCAATATTAACACGGTATACAGTATATACCATATATCTGTATACATATCTATTTATATGTTATAATACATGTACTTAATGATATTTGGTTGTATGATTTAGGTGAATCGCTGAACTCAGAGACATCTAGTGGTGGATCGGTGAACCCTGTGCCTGACTCGCCCACTACAGCGTCCCCTGGATCTCCCCGCAGGAACCTCAACAATCCCCCTAGAGACGGCAGCAGCAGCCCGGAATCAAAAGATACGATGCTGTCGAGCAGAGATGTGAGCCAATCTCCTCCCGTCGCTGGTCACACGTACCCATCTCCCGTCAGTGATGAAGATAAGGATGTCTGTTCACCAGTTTCTGCCAATCCGAGCGTCGTAGCAGGAACAGCAGGAGGGGGTCCTTTTAAGGGTGTACCTACCAAGGCTGTGCTGGGTCTGGCGAAAGACGAAGGTGACCGGAGCTCTCCCTTATTTTTCCTACGGCCATGTGATAAAGATGGCAGAAATCTGTCAGGTGTGGCTGGTGAAAAACTCATGGACGATGGTGAGTATAAGCTTCTAAGCTAATGGACCAACTCTCTATTTGATATACTTATGATTACAATGATTTGACACCTTTTATATTATGGTACTTAATCTGGAAAGCTTTCAAAAATGTGATCCAGGTATTATTTGATATTCATGCAATTTGGGTTTAAGACAGACTACTTAAGAGCTGTGAAACTCAGAAAAAATTACATACTTGATATCGTGAGATGTATTCTTGAAAGTGTATCAGCCTTTGTTTCTGTATGACTGTATTATACTTCTTTCATACATGAATAGTCCTGTTTACACAAAAATTGTTGGCTGTTTTGATATGCTAGATATGTCACTTGTTGGATCATGAATTTAGGCATGACTGTTGTATTTCAAACATTGGTATAACTGTTTCATGTAAATTGTCTATTGTCTAAGGCATGACGCATTGACTATATCTGTCAAAACTTCTCTAAAGTGTTTTCATGGAAAAACGGTTACTAGAACCTGAACTACAACTTTTTCAATTTTTGTGAAGTTATGCTCATTCACACAAGTTATTTTCTTAATTATCATATCATTCAGACAGTATTTCAGGGGCAAATTAGATTTCTGTCCAGGGGGTATGTTTTGTATGAAGGGATTTGTTTTAATAGAATAGTAGATGTACCTAATTTATTAAAAGTAAAACTGAAGAAAAGTAGCAATTCTTAGCAAGAATTGTGAGGTTGGGTGGGGGGGGGGGGGGGGGGGGGTTGCGTTCATACCCCTCATTCCCCCTCTGTATAGGCAACTGCACTTTTCAACAGGAAATATATGCATGTATGGCTGATACTGGTCATCTCTATATACCAGCTGCTAAATCTATTGCACATTTGAAGTTTGGAATAAAACTTTTCTTTACCTCTTGAAAAGTGCCATTGACAATTTATGCCCTATTTACCTTATTGCAGGTGACAGTGCTCTCGAACTCTCCACAAAATATTTCCTAGCTATGGACTGGAAAAATAACGACAGGTTGAAGCCCTATGTTTTGGTCCAGACCAAGGATTTTGTAAGTAACACAGGATATTTATTCATCTAGCTCTTAATTCTGCTTGAATACAAGTTGAAGATCACTTAAATGGTAGAAACACATGTATATTTGAAATACAAGTTTAGTCAGGCTTGTAAATAAGGTTTATGTACTGTATGACTTTTTTTTTACAGGCATTTAATTTTAGCTATTTTCACGCTCCCCATGGTAGTGCCAAAATAACATCCTTCAAATTTATATCTTGCTTTGTATCTCCAAACTGCTGTGATGGGTAATTGATAACAGAGCGAATTTAAAGTAGATTTACCAAATAACAAAGCTTTCCATACTGAATCACATGCTTTGAACAATACCTCTCCATCAAATATATTCTGTAAGTTGAGCTAGTACCATGGTGTGAATATTCATAAGCATTTCACTATGTTTACCTTCAAACAACATTTAGTAACCCATTAATGCACACAGCAGCCAAAAGAGGCCTGTCAATTTTGGTGGAACTTTGTGATGACATTAAACTAGCGATAGTTAAGAAGTATTGATATTTTGTGCCACAAATCAAAGGAAGCATGGCTGGGTTCACCCTCATGCTGCTGGTGGCTAATTTGTTCATTATGAAATGATGACAAAAAGCTAGGAAATGACTGAAACCCAGGCATATTGGCATTCATCTCAGCGAGGACTTTCAGATGAATACCAACATGACTTGGTTAGGATGATTTTCTTAATTTTTTGCATTCTTGTGCTTTGGCTGAAAGTAACCTCAGCATTAGAAGGTTTAATGGTTATTTGTGTGTGTTGACTTTTCAGGACTATGATGAAGATGGTGGTACCAGGACTAACAGATCAGGCACAGATGACAATCAAAATATCTCTCTGGAACAGTGTCTAGATCTCTTTACGGAACCTGAGGTCCTCAGCCCAGAACACGCTTGGTAGGAGTCTTATTTCTTTTATGAGTTATTTAACAAAAAATGTGTCATTTTTTTAAATTTGAAACTTTGAATGAATAACCTAATGCTGGTGGTGGCTAATTTGGCCAATACAAAATGATGTGAAAAAAGCTGAAAAATGACTGAAACCCTGGCACATGTGTTCTCATCTGAGAGTACCAACATGGAAGGTTTTGGATGGTTTTAGAAAATCTTTGCCCTATTTCCTTGTGACAAAAGCATCTTTTTGAAATTATTTGATGGAGAAGTATTTACCAGTACTCTCACAACAAATACCCATTAATTATTTTGTGCATCAATTCTTAACCTCAAGTTGACTTTTAAAAGAATTCTGCAACTCTTTCTAAGGTAAATGAATAAGCATGGATGTGGAATGCAGGTATGAAGGGGTTAAAACTACAATTATTATTTATTATATATTTTATTTTTTATTTATTTTGATACCAAATGTATGTAATCAAATCACCCACTTAATGCTGTTGTGGACTTATTTGTTCTAGATGTAAATCGTTATTCTATTGTATATTTTTGCAGGTACTGCCCTAAGTGCAAGGAGCACCGAGAGGCCACAAAGCAGCTCTCCATATGGAGGCTACCCGACACTCTCATTATCCAATTAAAACGCTTCTCTTTCCGCAACCACTTATGGCGAGACAAGATCGACAAGATGGTGGATTTCCCTATCAGGTATTCGGCTTGAAATATTTTCAAAATTTATAGAAATAAAGATCATAATATTGCGATCTCGATATCTCCCTCGAGCAGTGTCTTGATCTCTACTGAACCTGAGGTTCTCATCTCAGAAAATGCTTGGTAAGAGTGGAATTTCTTTCTTGTGAAATGTAGCATAAAAGCAATAAATATGATAATCTGATAATATTGATTATATTATTATATTGATTATAATAATAATTATAATAATAATGATAATAGTAATAATAATGATGATAATAATAATAATAATAATAATAATTATGATAATAATAATGATAATAATAATAATAATAATAATAATAATAATAATAGCAATGATAATGATGATGATAATAATAATAATAATAATAATAATAATAATAATAATAATAATAATGATAATAATAATAATAATGATAGTAATAATAATAATAATAATAATCATACATTTATCTGTAAATATTCTCACTCACATTCTTTTGCAGATCCCTAGATCTAGGACCTTATTTCATAGGAAAACTGCCAAGTGATGAACCGTCTCCAGTCTATGATCTTTATGGTGTTATTAACCATATTGGGGGCATCTTAGGGGGGACACTACACCTCCTACGCACGATGCTCCGACCTGGCGATGGAGAAGAGGAATGAAGTTGGTAAGCAATGCTCTCGCTCCGTCCCTCGCCCCACTCGACCTCACGCTCGCTCTGCTCCTCTCCGTCTCCTCCTCCCTCCCTCCCTCCCTCCCTCCCTCCTCCCTCCCTCCCTCCCTCCCTCCCTCCCTCTCTCTCTCTCTCTCTCTCTCTCTCTCTCTCTCTCTCTCTCTCTCTCTCTCTCTCTCTCTCTCTCTCTCTCTCTCTCTCTCTCTCTCCTCTCCATCTCTCTCTCTCTCTCTCTCTCTCTCTCTCTCTCTTCTCTCTCTCTCTCCTCTCTCTCTCTCTCTCTCTCTCTCTCTCTCTCACTCTGTTCTATGTTTAATACATGATGATTTGTTTGTTTCAGGTTGGAGGTTATTTTGATGACAGCAGGGTCGAGTGTAGCCCATGAGAAGCAGGTGCACTCCAGAGCTGCCTATGTTCTTTTCTACCGCCGCCGCCCCTCACATAACAAACATACCCGACTCCCTCTCAACGGGCAGCATAGACACGAAGAGCAGCCACGATACGGGCCTGGGAGACGAGGAAGTGGACACCGAAGACGAGGACAATGCCAACGATGTGTTTCACAATGTTAATGCCATTCCGCTTGGCTATCAGGAGGACGATAATCGCAGCGGCTACATCTCAATTCCTCTAGTGGATATGCGGACATGATGGACTGCGTGGACTGAGGTGACCTGCTGCTGATGTGCAGTAGGGTTAAAGCGCATACTCATCTATTTCTCTGGTATGCTGGACGGATAGGATTCACGTCACCATGCATAGATCTATGCTGAATGTCCTACAGGAGAGACAGTACAGCTTAGCAGTCATCCACCCCAGCCCCATTCTATACACACTCTCTGGAATTTATGATCCACACAGAACATGACATCGAAATATACATACATATATATATATATATATATATATATATATATATATATATATATATATATATATATATATATATATATATATATATATATATATATATATATATATTTATATATATATATATATATATATATATATATATATATGTACATGTACATATACATACATGTACATATACATACAAAAAAAATTGCATTGTAAATATAGATGCACATTTTTTGACTGAACAGGAATGTACCTGTCATGTTATAATGTTGAGCATGCCATAGTAAGGTAATAGTCCACTGATACCTAGCTGACCTATTCAAGATGTGACAGGAAAACGTGTGAAGTTCACATTGTATTATTGCATTTGAGACTCATTCATTGATGGTTTGATCTTGAGAAGTTTCCATATTGGTA
>OZ012687.1:49344067-49413200 GCA_963942565.1 Maea johnstoni | reverse complement strand
TGTGATAAGAAAACGTGTGAAGTATACGTTGTTTTATTGCATTTAAGACAGATGCATTGAGGGTTTGATCTTGAGAAGTTTCCATTTTGGTATCAGAATAGCACAGGCCTCAAAAAAGTATGCAGTAAAATGGTTCACTAATCAAGTTCTATGATTTATTTATTATCAAATATTTCCACCTGCCTACTTGCCCCACTCAAACTTCTACTTACCCCAAATAATTAGTATATGATAACATTTTAAACAAGCTTAATGGATGTATAATACATTTCACTAATATATTTATTAACCAGTAGTTCAAATGTCGAAATATATTACTGATCTGTGCTCTTTTTGTACTCTGTAAAATATTTATGTATATTTGAGGACTCGAACAACTGGAAAGGATCGCTTCGGTGTATATATTCTTTTCCTCTGAAGAAGTCTGGGTCCAGTTCTGTTATAATCACCTCCCTGCAGTTCTTGATGGTTTTATGCTGTTTGTTGCATACTCCTGGTTTTTCTGCTGGCCCTGAAACTGTATACTAACCCTTATGCTGCTGGTGGTTCATTTGGCTGATACAAAATGATGCAGAAAACCTGAAAATGACTGAAACCCTGGCATATGGGTTCTCATCTGAGAATACTCAGCAAGAGCTAGCCAATGAATACCAACTTGACAGGTTTTAAATGGTTTTCAAAAATCTTGCATCCTTGTTCTTTGGATGAAAGTGGCCCCAGCATCAGGAGGGCTAAGATGCAGGGTTTACTAGGTTATTAAACAATTAATGCTTAAAGGGTTCCTTCGGATATCATTTTCTGGATATATGATATTTTTGACAATAACTTGAAATTGAGAATAATTTTACAAAATATTAGAAAGAGAGTTCTTGTTAATGATCGGATTAACATTTATTCTTTAAATATTTCCCAATTATGCTTTAACGTGGAAGATTTTACCAAAATTTTCAAAGCTGCTTTTTGCCACTGTGATTTTAATACTGAGGGTAAATGAGAAATGGTATGCATCTAGATATTAGTCAGTTTGTCGTGGTTGTGTTTTGGTCCAAACTATACAGAGGTCATGTGTATTGGTTCTAACTGCTAACCCTTTGCTTGCAATAACCATTGTTATTTGCCCACTGGGGGATTAGTTCTCTATCTCCTCAAAAAAGAGGGAACATCTTGAAGATTAATTTTTTATTGAACAATCAGAGCTTTCTAAACTTGTTCTTCTAATGAGATCTTGCTGACCTGTTCATGCACACAAAAAAGAATGTTGCCAGTGACTTTCGGTTAGGCATGGATTTAACCCGGGTGCTCTGGTTTCCTCCACTACTTACAACTGGTTAGTCATGATTTAACCAAAATGTATGTAGAAAGAGATGATAATCAAAATTAAATTCCTGTGAATGCACTGTGAAAAGACCTATCTATTGCTGTGCTGTATCGAATATCATATATATATATATATATATATATATATATATATATATATATATATATATATATATATATATATATATATATATATATATATATAATATATATATATATATATATATATATATATAAGCTTTTCTTATGAATGCTTTGCCATACTAATTGTAGATTTTGATTTTCATTGATGATTAGTAGTCATTATCAACAATAGATGAAATAATTGTCTGCATCTGTATATAGCTGTTTGTAAATAATTTGTAAATGTATTATATGTCTTGGATCTCAGCGTCTTTCACTGTTTTATCCGGTATAACTGGAAGCTTATTTAGTGTGCGCCTGATTAAAATTGATGAAAATTTGATGCTTGTGAGATTGGAGGTTAATTCACATTATAAGACTGTAACTAGACATTCAGCTGGTATGAGTGCATTATAGCTCATTTTGACATGAGATGTAAGCTTATAACATTAACTGTAATAATTTCCCTGTGAAGAATGCAGGGAAGGTTATTTTGACACTGTTGGGAGGAACTGGTGTATTCTGGCTGTATTTGGGGTATTTGAGAGATCGCCTGGGTAATTTGACATGAAAGGGAGTAGTAAGGTATTTTGACATGGGAGGCGGGGGGGGGGGGGGGGGGGGGGGGGTAGACGAGTGTATTTTGACAAGGGCAGAAGGAACCCAGGTATTTGCCATGATTTGTAGGGACTAAGGCATTTTAACATGGTTTGAAGGGACTAAGGTATTTTGACATAGGAGGGGTTAACTAGGGAATTTTGACATGGTAGGGGTAAACTAGGGAATTTTGACATGGGAGGGGGGAACCCAGGTATTTGACATGGTTTGAAGAGACTAAGGTATGTTGACATGGGAGGGGTAAACCAAACTATTTTGACACGATGGGAAGTAGTAAGGTATTTTGGACATGGGAGTGATCAACTAGCGTATTTTAACATGGGAGGGGTAAACTAGGGTATTTTGACATGGGAGGGTAAACTAGGGTATTTTGACATGGGAGGGGGGGAACCCAGGTGTTTTGACATGGGAGGGGGGAACCCAGGTGTTTTGACATGGGAGGGGGGAACCCAGGTGTTTTGACATGGGAGGGGGGAACCCAGGTGTTTTGACATGGGAGGGGGGAACCCAGGTGTTTTGACATGGGAGGGGGGAACCCAGGTGTTTTGACATGGTTGGAAGAGACATCTTTGACACAGGAGGGAGTAGCTACGGTATTTTGACATGGGAGGGTGGAATAGAGGCTTCCTGTGTCCCATCTTTGTGTCATTACTTAAAGCTGACCTGCCAATCTAATTTTCAGGTCATCAAATATAAGGACAGTTACTGCAAGTCTCACCTTAACCCTTACACTGCTGGTGGTTAATTTGGTGAATACAAAATGAATGCAAAAAACTTTAAAATGACTGAAACCCTGCCGCATGGGTACTCTCTAATGAATGCCAACACAACAGGGTTTAGATGGTTTTCAAAAAATCTTTGCGCCCTTGTGTTTGGACGAAAAGTAGCATCAGCATTGGAAGGGTTAAGACTAACATATGGGGAGAGCTCTGTAATCTTTAGATCTGCTCAATAGTATTTGGCAGGTCAGCTTTAACATCTCAGCGTGCCATTCACTGTGTGCAGTTGTATATCTGGTACTTCAGCAAAATAAGGGTGAAATTGTCCAACACATGTAACATGTAGGTGCTTAGATGATTGAATGAAATCCTGAATGGTTAGGGATGGGTACCGGTAAGTACTTGATATGATACCAATATCGATATTGAATGGGGGATAAGTCAAGTATTGTATAGTATCGTTAAGATTTTAAATATATAATAAATTGACTTAATTGTTACCTACACCTCTCTGAAGAAGATATTTTGCTAATTGTTGGCAAATGTCTTAAAGCTTACGGTGCTTAATTTAACAAGATTAGGACCCTGAGAGCATAGTCTTACCGAGCAGGACGTCTGGGTGTCTTTTAGACACCCAAACCCTAAAAAGAATAACCCCACAGGACGCCCAAATCTTCTTGAGTGGAATTTCTTAAAATGTTAATCTCAAGCATACAATTGAATTTTTTCATCCTGATATAATTCCCTTGACATTTTATAAGGATATTATGCCTTATTTCAATAAATATATACATGTTTATGTTTGAAATCTGAGGATATTGTGGTCCCACTTTGGACGCCCAAAACATTGCCAATTGCCAAATTCGGGCACCCAGTTCCTAAATACTGGCTTAGACACTCCCTGAGAGGCAAGCAGTATCATTTAGATATTGTATTATTAAGGAAATATTGATATTCTATCGTGAAAATTTTAAAGATGCCAATCCCTATGCACGATTGACCAATTAACTTTCTGTATGTCATCCTTAGATTGATTGAAGTGAGTTTGAAGTGTGGTGTAATTTAATAGAATGAATTTATCACCCTGCTTTCTGCTATTAATCCAGCTGCTGCAACCCGTGACATGAACTTCTATTGTGTGATACTGGTAGAACAGGTTACCTTCAACTCATTTAGAATTAACCCTTATGCTGCTGGTGGCTAAATTGGCCAATACAAAATGATGCAAAAAAACAAAAAATGACGAAATCATGGAACATGGATACTCATCTGTGAGTACTCGGCAAGAGCTATTCAATCAATACCAACATGACAGGGTTTAGATGGTTTTCAAAAATCTTTGCATCCTTGTGATTTGGGTGAGAGTAGCCCCAGACATTGTAAGAGTTGATTTGGACATGGTTGTAACGTGACATTTATTGGTTAACTTATTGCTTTAAAGTGGCGGAAATATGGCCAATAAGATATGCATTAGTATCCAGATATTCACTGTTTTCTTTATACAACACAATTTATTGAAAAAAGGTTTAAAATTCATCTGGAAATACAAGGAAATATAGTGTTTTCACCTGAATTATGTTCTTCCAATCAAATTTTTTTACCATTTTCTGAAGAAAGACAATTTTTATCATCTGTAACTTATATTTCCAATGTTCTGTACAAATAAGTGACATCCCTCAATAAGCTTTATATGAATGTTGATTGTTTGTTGTTGCCATAAAGCTCCTTGTAGTTTCTCCCTACCTTGATGTGCCCTCTGGGCTTATGATCATCTTATATAGGAAATTGTTAGGCACTCCTTGCCAATTTTAGAATGCTATGATTGATTTTATTGTTGCCTTTTATCAATGTCACAGGATGTTATTTAGTAAAATAACCTATTGTTACAGTAATAGGTGTACACACATAATGTGTTTGTTTTATTGTTGATATCGATTCTGTTAACTTCTTAATAACATTATTTCCACAGGTAGCTAGATACAAGTACATGACTGGGTTTTCCTGGAACAAAAATCAGTTAGATTAAGGTAAATTAGGTTAATTCAAGTAAAATATGAAAGAAAAATGAAGGACAACAACAACAAAGGTGTGGTTTTGGTATGTATTGTGCATTTTATTGCTATTCTGATGCAGAAAACACAGTTAATTCACAATCCTCTTCTAGAATACAAATAATAGCGGCCATTTTTGCCCAAACCAGGTTTTTCTCGCATGCTTCATAAAAAATGGAGTTGTACACAATCACCAGGATTTAATTCAAGATAGGTGGGATCAGTGGTGAGAAAACAATCCTCTTATGTGATATTAACCAAAATAAACAGCACTTTTCAAAGTAAAGTATGCTCTATACAGGGTGAAGGGGGGGGAGCTTACAACAACAATTGGAGTATATTTACAATTGACACATCAAAAAAGCTGGAATACAATCAGAAAAATCTGAGGACTTATAGAAAAAGAAAAACAACTAAACATCAAATGCTTAATGAAAATTCCATTGATCCTCTGCAATTGCGAAATTTTCCTTTGTGAATATAATGTAATGGTGAATAAATTCACCTACCAAAATGATGGTCTTTGATCATTACCATAAGGTTGTTAGTGTAACTGCCTAATGGTAATGTATATATGGCACAGAATAGGCGTGCAATGCAATTATAATTACTTTTAACTCGGGGAAATGTTTGTAACGCATGACCAAATAAGTCCATTAGATGTTTCACTTGCATTTTTGAATACAGTTTGTATTTGGCAGACATGTTAAATCAATTCATTAATACTGCCTACTGATTGATCTAGGTCTTTATTATTGCTAGAAAGGTTGGTATGGTTGTCTCACCTGATGACAATGTTTAAACTGATTAAAGCACATTGCCCACAAGAACTTGCTGTGCTCCAGGACTTCAATATGTGGGTACTCCTGAGACTTGCTGGTTGGCTTTTGAACAACATTTCTCTTTCAAATGAGACTTAAAACCTTTTGATCAGAATGACATCTACATGAAAGTCAGGCCATATTTGGTTGTTACAGATACAAATGGGTTAACTACTTTGACCTTAACCCTTCTAATGCTGAGGCTACTTTCTTCCAAGGCACAAGGACGCAAAGAGTTATGAAAACCATCTAAACCCAGTCATGTTGGTATTCATTGGATAACTCTCACTTAGTACTCTCATATGAGTACCCATTTGCTAGGGTTTCAGCCATCTTCCAGGTTTTTGCATCATTTTGTATTGGCCAAATTAGCCTCCAGCAGCATAAGGGTTAAATGATAAAAAGAAATTGACAGAAGAGCTCATATCATACTGAAACCACTCGAGAATCATCACACAGGTCTCATAGACTTGACCATCACCATATAGTTACACAAATACATTGTATAGTGAGCTATTCTTTGCTCATGATAACAAACAAAAGGTTTTAACTTTTTACGCACATATGTTCACAAAAACATATTTGAAGGAAAACAGATTATAAAAAAACCTGACAATGGCTTATTTCATTTTCTTACCAAAATCCATGCACATTAGTCAATTAATTGTACATAAACTTAGCCTCTCACCACAATTTGATTTTCTTCGTATAATTCATCATTTATTGAAATATTTGGGCCGTAATTAACATAAGACTGACTGCGAGTTCTATAATTTTGATTAATGCAAAAACTACCAGATTCTTCAAGTTCCTTCACCAAATGTTAATTTTATCAAATAAATATACATTCATGCTATACAATAATAGTATAAGGATATCACAGATCAGCTTCCTAACAATTGCTTAAACAAAGAATTTTTTACTACAAAAAAACAAACAGATTAACCAAAAGTTACGGGGGTTAAAGAAATAAAGTGTCTTAGTGGCTTTAGGTCATTTCTTTTGTTTTTATTTCATCACACTATTGACTGTTGTATTACCGTTTCACTGACAAATACCTGTAAGGGATAAAAAAGTTTTGATAATATCTCTTTTCTTGCAATACTACTAGGAAGACTTCATAAATATTCCCTATTTAATAACTAAAATGGATTTCCAGTCATGAACTGGTAAAACAAATAACTGATATCAAATAATATTGTTACCAACTTCTGGAAGGTAGTGTTAACACTTCCAATGCTAAGTCTACTTTTGTCGAAAGCACAAGAACGCAAAGATTTTGGAAAACCATTGAAACCCTGTCATGTTGGTATTCATTGGAAAGCTCTCGCTGAGTACTTTCAGATGAGTATTCATGTACCAGGGTTTCAGTCATTTTTCAGTATTTTTGCACAATCTTGTATTGGCCAAATAAGCCACCACCAGGGTTACGGTTCAAAACGCACATAAGAACAGCTTGGGGAATTCATAGGTCAATGTAAGATACATACAGGCAGTGTACTCCAGGGCTGGTTATATAAAAGAACCTATTTAACTTAAAACATAAGATCCTATTGTACCCATGTCTAACATGACTCTAACAGTAATAACCATCACCAGGCCTAACACTGGTCTGTTTAAACCCAATTTTACTGTATAAATAGTATATTTTACAGGCATTTAATTTTCACTATTTTCGCGCTTCCAATAATAGCACCAAAATGACATCCTCCAAATAGATATCTATATAGCATAAATAAATGTATACTTTGAGTGCTTGAATGCGCAAATTTAAAGTGGCCCAAATACCCTCCAGCACAGCTATAAAGCGAAAATTTTAGCACTCAACATAACAGCCATATACAGTAAGTCAAATAGCTTTTTGTCTAACTTGCTTATTATTTGTGCATACTGTTACGGTAAATAGCGCAAAATCCAATAGTAAATAAAACTGATAAATAAATGCAATATCTGAATTTCATTCTAGATATATGAACATGCAGATCCACACGTACAGTTATAAAAATAAAGAACCTCCCAACCTTTGAATTTACACGGATATCATACAGTGGCAAGAATGACCATTTAAGCGTTGATTTGTAGTAAGACTAAGAAGTGGTCGATGAGGGCCAGTTTCCGGTTGGCTTCGTAGACCTCGCTGTATGTCTGTATGTAACAGGTGATGTGATAGCGGATCTCATCGATGATTGGCACCGTATCGGTCACCTCACGGTTCTGGACACTCCTAGCATCCTCCACCACAAAGTCTGCAAACTCTTCGTTCTCCAAAACCTTACAAAATGAAGAAAAAAAGACAGGTCGTAATTAGGGGTCCATACCTTTAAAATTATAGGTACGGTACGGTTCCGGTATTTTTTATACGGTTCCGGTATTCTAACGGTACCGATACTGGTTACTTTCTTTACTTTGTCGATGTTTTCGATTCGATTCTGTCGCGCGCGTTAGTGCTTGGAAAAGTGTGGTGGGGGCTAGACTAGCACCATGTAAAATACATAGCGTGGCCCTCTCCACACTTTTCCACGTACTACCGCGCGCGTTAGTATCTATCGTAGTGCAGTTTCAATGGCGGCCGGCACTGGATGACGCGATCGCGAATTCGCGATGTATTTTCCAGCCGATCCTGCGTCTCTGCACTCTTTTCCGCCTTGCCTGCTATATCAGCAGCGAGGCGGCTTAGTCATAGTACCGGTACCAAAATACCGGCTACTAATTATACGTTTTTTTACAGGTATTTTCGGGCGGAGTATCGGTACCCTCACGGTACGGCGGTACCGGTGTGGACCCCTAGTCGTAATAAGCGTTACGTAATATTCATTTGCAATCCATCCTTTCCCCTGACATTATGCATTTCCTTCAATCTACCCCTCCCTCCCCAGCACACACAACAACTCAGAACTTAACCATAACGTATTACACACTTATGTTCAGAAAACATATCTGAGAGAAAATACGATTATAAAACATCCCAGAAGTGTTTTTTTCGATTTTCTTGCAAAGTCAATTATACAAATATACATTTTATCATTAAACTGGTCCAGCATAATTTGCATTACCTACCTTTTCTAGATTTCCTGCGATGTACTCAGCACAGTAATCCTCCAGCTTTGTAAGGTTGAATAATCGAGCTGTCCGCAGCATACCGACTACGTTCTCAATGTCGATGAAACTTGAGAGTTTCTTGGCACAGATCCTCTTGAGTCCTGGTAGTAAATACATATCTGCGGCACACAGGACGTCATAGACATTGGTTGTAGTTAACTGAAAGTAGTAAATAACCAATTATAGAAGGAAATCTACAAGCAAGGTTCTGCCAAATCTTAGACGAATAGAACATGGATTGGTCACCACAGACCAATTACCATAGGACCCATTATAAAGCCCTAGACACACCTAATCACCTATTATCGAAGGAACTCTGCAAGCAAGATTCTGCCAAATGTTTAAGTACAACAATTCATTTCAACATAGACATTGATAATAGCTAGTTAACTAAAAATAGTAGATCACCTATTATAGAGGGATATCTACAAGCAAGGTTTTGCCAAATCTTAGATGAATAGAAAATACATTGGTCGCCGCAAACCAATTACCATATAACCCATTATGAAGCCCTGGACACAACTAATATCGCCGAATCTAGTCTCAGTGTGACGTTACTAGGAGACAAAGACCAACAAGGGCTCTTGTATTTGTTTACATTATAGAGGAGGTTGCTCATGCACAAAATACACCTCTTAAGTGGTTCTCATCAACAACTGGGATAAGGGTTGTGCTGAGGCTGTTGAGCGAGATCTGCTGGTTGCATATCTGGTGATCGACATTTGTGGCCAAATGTTTCAGTACAATAATTCCTCTGAATCAACTGCTGGAGAATCGGACTATTGAGGCTTCAACCATTATCAATTTAGGAGTCTAAAATATTTTTAAAATATTTTTGAATATATATATATATATATATATATATATATATATATATATATATATATATATATATATATATATATATATATATATATATATATATATATATATATATATATATATATATATATATATATATGTGTGTGTGTGTGCCTTAATTTGCAGCAACAATCTGGAAATCCAAAGGCACTGTTCAGCTAACCTCAAATTCTTATAACAGTATAATTTAAGTCACAGTTAACTGCATTTGAAAAACTTATGAACCTTAAGCTATAAATGGCAGAGAAGGGCTGGTACAAATTCAAATACAAATCAACATTTTAAATGTTGAACTGAATTCTCATAACAGTATAATTAACCCATTTACACCCGGAGCAGCCAAAATAAGCCTGAAAATATTAGAAATATTTCACTTCCCAAAGCATTTTCTTGAAAACTTTTGATGGAGAAATGTTGATCAGATGCCTGGCAACAACTCTCCTTTAAATATGTTGTGAGTATTCGCTTTATTCTGAAGTTATTTTCAAAAATATGAGAGTTGCAGACAATCATTTTCAGAGGAATTCTGAGTGTGAATGGGTTAAAGTCACAGTCAAATGCATTTGATAAATTATGAACCGTAGAACTATAATATAGAAGAGAATGGCTGGTACAAATTCAAATACAAATCAACATTTTAAATGCATTTGATAAAATTACGAACCTTAGAACTATAATATGGAAGACAAGAGCTGTTTCAAATTCAAATACAAATAAACATTTTAAATACAAATCAAGTATAATTCTTATGAAAAGAAAAATGCTGGTACAAATTCAAATATAAATCCCCATGATAGCGCCAAAATAAAATGACCTTCAAACAAATATATGGTTTTGGTTTGAGTGCTTATTTACGCAAATTTAAAGTAGCACAAATATCCTCCAGCAAGGCTATAAAGCAAAAATTTTAGCACTCACAAATTAAAGCTGTATACAGAATGATTTTTATGAAAAGAAAAATGCTGTGACATTTTACTTGTACTGACCTCACAAGACTCCTGGTAGACATAGTACATGACTTGTAGGAAGGTGTCTGCCTTGGTATCATGAAGTGGCATGACCTTTAACCCATAGCCAGTCTGGTCTCCCAAAGCCTCGTTGAAATGATCGCACAGCAGGGCTTTGAAATAATCACTCCGCCCACAGAAAAACACCTGAAAAGAGTAGAATAAGGGCTTATGGATTAAACAAGTTAATCATAGGACTGAGGAAACTCTTGGTGATTAACCCTTATACATGTCCTATCTTAATCCTAATGTTGCTGGTGGCTAATTTGGCCAATGATGACTAATACACTGGCACATGGGTACTCATCTGAGAGTACTCGGCGAGAGCTATCTAATGAATACCAACATGACAGGGTTTGGCTGGTTTTCAAAAATATTTGCATTCTTGTGTTTTGGATGAAAGGAGCCTCAGCATTCGAAAGGTTTAAAGTTTCATAACATAAAGACAGGTTTAAATTATGTATTGGTCCATTCATCTCTCTCGTGACCCCAAATGATAAACTATCTTAGAATTGCCATTGTGAAAAAAACACGATGTTTAATGTTTAATATATTAAAAATAATGTTTGCAAACAACTCTCCCTAAAATGTTTAGAAACTGATGCTTTAAAACAGAGTTTATTCCAAAAATATCAAAGCATACAGGTAATATTTCCCTACTTCAATGGGAACTTTGGGCTGAATTGGTTAATAGTGGAAATTGAAAGGTATGTAATGATGACATGAACAGAAATTGTATAATGTTTTCCATTATTAAACTTTTTACTTTCTTTCTAGAAAATTTGCCAGAATGACAGACCTACATGGAATTCTGAATATGCATGAAGAGTCAGAATTACCTTGTGACATTTGAAAATGTGCCCCTCCACTGAAAAACACACATCAGCGAAGAACTGCTTCTGTTCAGGTGCAAACGGTAGCTCAATACCAGCCTGTTATAAAAACAAAGGAATAGTTAAGAGTAATTCTAGTAATTCTGAACATTCTTTACAATACTGAAATTTTAAATGAATGGCATTATGATTGAAATGACATTTCATTAAGTCTTTATCATCTTACTTTAAATTGCAGGTAAGGTGTCTGTTTGCAAGACGTTTCAATTGTGTTGGTGTTCATAACAATAGGATAGGAGTCAGATTTCGAGGGTTAGTTTTTTTAATTACTATATTCGTAAAATCTGTGTTAATATTTTTCATTTGTATATTCTCCTGTTTTCTTCCTAATAAGGGTCTGGGATACTTCAGTTAGGCCATATGAAGAGCAAAATGTCTTAATTATCTTCAATCAACCTCCTCACTACTAACTCTTCCAAAATGTAATAAATCAATTGGCCAAAAATGCATTTCATACTCAGGACCCAAAGTTTGGAATGGCTTAATTGAAGCAATCAGATGTGCACCATCACTACCTTCCTTCAAGTCTAGGTACCTAAAAGCATTGTACCGTACTACTTTGTAACTCTGGGGCCCTCGGGCTACTAATGTAAACATGCCAGAGGTCCTCAGGGAAGATCCTTACCATTGGACTGAGTTAATTACCCTCTTTCAATAAAGATTATTATCATTATTATTATTATTATAATAACTCGTGTCTTAAGTATTGTTGGCAATTAAACAACCCTTCTCATTAATGACTCAAAAATACTCTATTGCTCACCCAGCATGTGAGGCTTATAGGTATGCTCTGGTCAGCCAGGTAGCCCAGGTCCATCTGGAGATCCCTGCAGTCCGGGGAGGGCTCTATACACAGGGTGGTCACCACAACACCCGGCTTGGTCAGCTCTAAATAAAACAAAAATATATAATGCATTTAATTTGCTTCATATATTTTCTGGAAATTGCTTTTGATAGAGGTATATCACCAAAAAAGTCAGGCAGTCTTGGGCACTACAGGCATGAATGGGATAAAAGAAACCAAAATTATGGATACTTGAAGAATCAACAAGATTAACTATGATTTAAATGTCTTCAAATGTCAGAATCACCACTTTCATTTGTCCTCTGGTGAGAAATTATTTATATTCATTTAATCTGGTTATAGCAATGTCTGGATTCCGAAGCAATTTACCACCGGCAAAAACTGGATAAGCAATCATTTATTTTCTTTAACCCTTATGCTGCTGATGGACCATTTGGCCAATACAAAATGAAGCATAACATCTGAAAAATGACTGAAACCCTGGCTTATGCGTACTAATCTGAGAGTACTCAGCGAGAGCCATCCAATAAATACCAACATGGCAGGGTTTAGATTGTTTTCAAAAATATTATTGTGTCCTTGTTCTTAGGACGAAAGTAGCCTCAGCATTGGAGGGATTAATAAAAGAGATTGCTTTCTTTATCATGCATCCACTTTGCAAAACATTTTTATATGATTGTGCTAAATAAGGGAAATGGATAAGCAGGTCCAATATAGAATATGTAATGTACGCATATTCTGCATTCCAGACTTACGTAATGAGACGACTTTCTTGTACCTATCCTCCAGTTCAGTGATGAGCCGCACTAAGCGACACTGCCGTGCTATGCGTAAGATATCATCCACCTGATCCACCTGGACCTCCAGGCGAGCTGAAGCAAAACAAAACAACAGCATGGGAGAACTCACTGTTTATTATGCTCAGGCAATTAGGTGCATAGTATGTTTGCCTGAATACGTATCTATAATTAGGAATACCTTGAGAGTGAAGGGAATGAATGAATGGTTGCTTAACTCTCATGCTGGAATAACAACATGACAGGGTTTGAATTATTTTTAAAAAACTATGCGTCCTTGTGCTTCGGACAAAATTAGCCACAGCATTGGAAGTGTAAAGGGCAGATCAGCACACAAAGGCCATTTAAGTGCCATAAAATAGGTGAAAATTAAAGGGATATCAAAGGAGTACCGTAAGTGAAGTGAACCCCCCTTTCTGGTGATACCTTTTGCACCACCACACCACACCACTGCTGGGCCATCCAGCTGGCTAAATGCTGAGTTGTGAATTACCTTCCAACAACACCTGGTGGTCAACCGCCAGACGAAGTGTGAACCCCTCATTATGAAATCCTGGATCCCCCCCCCCCCCCCGTCTGTAAAGTGACAAACTATATTAGTACTACCTGTATGTAGGTACCACAGTATGGCCTTGAAAGCCCACGTCTGAACCAGCTTATGCGTGACTTGTATAACTTGCCGATCCTTCCATCTATTGTGAAACATATCGGCAAAGTATTCACTGCGAGCACTGAGTATGCATCTGTGGGACTTGAGGTATGTTCCATGTACACAGAAGGTGATATCCCCGTATTCTCCTCCATCACATTGCCTGAAAAGGATCACTAGTATTAAAGTGGAAATCCTTTGCAATTAGCAGTGGTTTTATATTAATTGCAGGCTAGACATATCAATTGTAAATGAAAAAATACTCAAATTGTATAGTTTTTTTGTTTTTGTTTTAGTTTGTTTGTTGTTTAATTTTGTTTTGGTTGCCCCTTTCTCTTCTTTTTTACTTACTTCTCAAGGCTAAAGCACTAGTGTTATTGCCCTTTATTAAGATACTAAGTATAATGGTATTTTGCTTGGTGCCCCAGTGCCACTGTGGGCATTTCTAGCAGTGAAAATGCACATCATAAGGTACAGAAACAGGGCTCGAAATTAGGGGCATGCCGGGAGCCCAGGGCTCACTTAAACTCTTGTGCGGCTGCCTTAACTTTCTGCAGGGAGCCAAAATATGTACTGGTTTCTATACAGCATATACCCAACAGGGTCTGACACTTAGTTTTCGGGCTAGGGGCCCGAAGCGGTCTTTTACTAGAGATAAGCGGTCAAAAACAGGATATCTCACTGGTAATTTTACATACAATTTTGGGCCCCTAGCCTGAAAAATCTAGGGCCCCACAGCACAAGCCCCTGGGAAAGTCGAACCCTGCACAATACCATTAGGTACCTTTTGCAGATAAAAAGAACACCTTAATTTGTGGCCCTTAGAAAGTCAAGGAATCACACATACCTTTTAAGGAAGTTTGCGTAAAGGTCTTTTTTCATTGATTGCGATGTGACCACCTTGTATTTGCGTAGAATGCCACGTATCTCATCTGTCCTGGCAGCATACAAACAGCGCTCACCATCAAAGGTGTTAGCCTCACACTTGGCACCTACAAATACATCATATGTGAATGCATAAAAGTTCTAGAATTATTTTTCTTGAGGGTATACTGTAGTCAAAGGAAATACTGTATACCGAATAAGCACATGTGCATGTAACAAGTTAGAAAAATTTGCAAGAAGGGTTAACCGCACCCCATACACAGTGCTGATCATGAGAACAATCCATGGCACTACCAGCTAAAATGCTTTGTGCTCTCATGTCTACTGTTATGCCATGTCTGATTGGACACTTGAGTGATAGCACAACAAGGAGGACTGATAGCGCAAAGTGTTCAAGCGCTTCAAAATATAATTAATAAATGGTCTGTACCAGTGAAAATACAATCAGTATGAGGTCTGTACCAGTGAAAATACAATCAATATACAGTCTGTGACGGTCCAACATGTAAAGGTAAGGAAACATTTACATTTGTAGGGGGAGGCTGAGGAGGTTCAGAAGGCCAGGAAATAATCTAATCAAAAATCCACAAACTATTTGAAGGTGTTTTGTGGGTTGGGTTCTGATCATCACTTTCACTTCAATTATTTTCCAATTAATATTAGCAGATAACAAAGATATCATCTAATTAGGATGTTTTTTGGCACTTAACCCTTATGCTGCCTGGTGGCTAATTTTGGAAATACAAACTGATGTAAAAAAGCTGAAAAATGACTGAAACCCTGGCAAATAGGTACTCATCCATTACAGGATATGGCCACAGTACCACAGTTGGGAGCAATGCTTCCTATCATTCGCACTCCCTAGAGAACGCTACCCAACTGGCCGGCACTGGCGTGCAGGTCCTTATCTATATGGGTCAAATGCAGCCAGCTAGTAGCAGTATACGATGGGAGTGTTGACGCTAGATGTGACAGCCATACAGATTTCCACTTGCAGCAGAAAATTGAGTATAAAAGCGGTTTTCATGGAAATGACTACAAGAAAGTGGTATATTTAGTTTAGGAAGTATACGATACTCTGGCGTGCAGCTTAATATAGGAGTTTTAGCATGCTCTTGAGGGTTGAAAGTTGTAACAAGTGACTTTAAAAAGTTTTGTGTGACCATATCCTGTCATGTCTGAGAGTACTCAGTGAGAGCTATCTAATGAATACCAGCATGATGGGGTTTAGATGGTTATCAATAATATCTGCATCCTTGCACTTTGGGAGAAAGTAGCCTTAGCATTGGAAGGGTTAAGGAATCAATAGGTTAACCCATCATGGTTGGGGTGTAGGAAGGCCTATATCATATCACATGGTGCAAACTAACACATTTCTGCACACTAACATGATGGGTTAGGTAACCAATATTAAACGATCTACCAAACAACATCGTATATATTCATATTTCCCCAACATCGAAGAGAATAAACCATATACATTTCATTTTTTGTATAAAAATACTGTCTAACGCAATATTGATTACAAGTTCAGCCATAAATTATTGAGTATGTTGATAATAATCTATTGTTGATATTGCAATGCAGGTGTCTATCTATAACATAAAAATACATAGAAAAATAGGTAACATTAAACTGCAGTAAAAATCTCACATGATGTGGACCTCCTCAAAAGCATTTGGAATAGATTTTCTTTATTGCTATACTGTAAATCACTTAAGTATAGGGGGAACAATAATATAGCGATAATAGCGCTCCACCCATAAGCGCTATTTTAAAATCCTGTCTTTATCAAATTGCCCAATTTACATATTGAAGGGCAGAACAAAAGTCTAGTCATGAGGACGCACATGGATACTGCATACATCCATTAACCACTGCCTTCACAATCTGGTAGATAAAAAGATACATTTCTTAACCCATTCATGCCTGGAAAACTTGGCCAACTGTTGCCTAGATTTATGACATTTTTGAAAACTTTTGATTTACCGTAACTCACTGAATATTCCATGCAGTAACAATGCGTCTTCCAAACCCCTTTTATAGAATAGGGTAAATATTTCTTAACCCCCCCCCCCCCCCCCCCCCCCCACACTTTAGCGGTAGACATAAAATCACAAAATATTTGAAGGATTGTTGTATGAAGAATTTAATATAAATTTTTCTTTTGATTGGCTTATCACAGAAATTAACAATTTGATGGCCAACCCATCATTGTTTAAGTAATTGAATTTGATGTTAATCAGAACCCTTGCTCAGCATGATGAATCTATGGTTCTCTGTTAAAACACCTACCATTTTCCAGTAAATATGTCACTAGTTCTTCATGACCACAGAGGCAAGCATAATACCTACAACAGAGAGAAGTGAATTAAACAGAAGTTCATGTTAACACTTAATGGTAAGTCAGATGACAATTACTTCATAGAATATTGAATTACAGATATGTTGATAGATGATAATATAGTTAGTTTTAAATACAATCATTATACAGTTTGTTACAGTCCCACTTGTAAAGATAAGAAAAGATTAACGTTTGCAGGGGAAAGTGGGGGAGGTTCAGAAGGCCAGAAAATAATGTCTACTGGCTTGCCCCATCCAAAAAATTATGGAAAAAAGGGGGGATGCGATTATTTGGGGTCTGTGTAGATAAACGGAGGAATACAGTAACTAGCCCAGCTGAACACCAAACCTTGCAAACAATATAGGCATGCACTGTTACTGTATTGTCTTACAGTTTTGTTCCTGGGACCCGACTGGGATCTGGTAGGTTTGATGTTACTACTTACAAAGGTGTACTGTCCCACTGATCCCTGACATTAGGATCAAATTCTCTCTGCTCAAGAAGGTGTCTGAAACAGATGAAACATGGGAATTAATGATATGATACAATATAAGAGAGCAGCCAACAACTCTTATTCAGAATTTCTATATAAACACTGGTTGCCCTGGGAAGAATCAAGACGGTCCACCCTGAATTTCTCAATTGAATCAAATCTTCATCTCACAACCATTGAAGTAGGGTTCAAAGTATACAGTCAGTCTAACTCTATGCTGTAAGTATAATGTGAAATGAATAATGAAATAACCTGCAGTTTTAAGCATTATAGATATATATCTATATATATCATGAATATATGTAGTTTATTGTTCTCTAGTGAATCATTTTATTTGTTTGTTTTATACATTGACACAGATACACACGTAATACATATTAAGGATTAAATAACGAGGACAGATTGTCAGTAGACTCTCGTGCAGCGGACGGTAGGCAAGCGAACGCAGTGACTGCGGGCGGACCTTCGGATAATTCGAACTGGGATACCTGCTCTATAATAGCGAGCGAAGCTCGGAAAGGCCGCAGGCCTTTCGCGAAGTCTCGCAGTAAGTCAATAGAGCGTGAGTGTATATGACGTCACTAAAAAATACATACAGGGACCCAGAAAGTCGTGGTGAGTCAACAATCATCCCTCGTGCGGCCGACTTCCGCTGTGGGAGGTAGTTTAAGTAGGTTAAGTAACGACCGATTTCATTGGATGAAATGTATGACGTAATGTACAGTACAATAACAAACACTTACATTTAATCCCATTGGATGAAATGTATGAATGAACGTGCATGAATGAGAGTGCATTGTTGTGGGTGCTGCCACGCCGTGGCTGCCGCTACTATATCATTGGATGAATCTAAGCTATATCCACGTTACAACTGCAGAAGATCTCGCCCATCCGTGGGACAATTCTAATGCAGTTTAGATCGTTAGAACCGCCAGAATTAATTCTACTGGCCATTGAATTCTCTTTAAAATCGGCTCGCTTTCTGGCCATGCCATAATATGATATAGTATATCCACGTTAAAACTGAATTTCTCGCCTGTCCGTGGGTCAATTTTAATGCAGTTTAGATTGTTAGAACCGCCAGAATTCATTCTATTCTACCATCGAATTCTCTTTAAAATCTGTTGCAAAATCTATATTTTGCGACAGTTTGAAATCATAATAATTTGTATGCCATTAGTTTTCAGTCAATCAATGCAGAAGTAAAAAAATAAATGAAATCATCCAAAGCTTCGCTCGCTTCCTAGTCATGCCAGCTTCATATTATTATTTACATAATAACACATATTAATAGCAATGCCAACAGTCCTTTAAAATGAGAGGAATATTCATCTTATATATTAGTGTAGATAGACACTAGAAGACTTAGATCGAGCCACTCTATCGTCAGGTATGCCTTTGTTTACATTATGAGGTTGACTGGCCATACCCACGATAGAGAAAGCCCCATACAAAACTTTTACACTGCGCCTTTACAGCACTCAAATCCGTCCAGAGTGCGAGAAATGAGAGCTTTTTGGCTGGAAGCGATAATTTTCTCCGTGTCCGTTCCGCCATGGAATTCGAGGCATGACTAGTCGAGCAGCACTGTCCATCATTTCCTGTATCAAACCTATATCACCTTTTCACACGTGTGCTGCTCGACTAGTCATGCCTCAAATTCAATGGCGGAACGGACACGGTGAAAATTATCCCCTCCAGCCAAAAAGCTCTCATTTCTCGCACTCTGGACGGATTTGAGTGCTGTAAAGGCATCACAACGTAAATTACCAAGGTAGAAAACGCATTCAGTTGGTTTGGGTGGCCAGACTGGGCTAGAAATGTGAGCGCCCAGTTTTTTGGGCGCAGTGGAAAAGTTTTGTATGGGGCTTTCTCTATCGTGGGTATGGCCAGTCAACCTCATAATGTAAACAAAGGCATACCTGACGATAGAGTGGCTCGATCTATAGAAGACTTTCCTGTATAACTACTAGTCATGCCAGAGCCTAAGGACATGTATATGAACTATTTGTGTCTGAAAAATAGCCCATTTAAATTGAAGGTTACTATCATTACACAAAAATTTACTGTATATTTTTCATGAAACAAACAGTCTCCGCCTAAGTGATATTGATCCGTGTACAGTCGTACTTATTTCTGACTGGCACGACATGCCTTGTGCATCTATTACCTTTCCAGCGCACTCAAATAGCACGAGGACATGTTTATGTTATGTTACTATAAATAGCTTAAAAATGTCGCAATCCTGTGAACGAAAATAGGTCAACAACCAGGTACCCGGTCATAAGGGTACAACTACCATAAGGGTACAACCATAAGGGTACAGATCTGGGACCATAAGGGTACAGATTTATGACCATAAGGGTACAGGTATATATATTGTATTTTATATATGAAATAACTCTTTTTAATGGAAATCTGGCTGATCAATATACAACATAGATAACTTAGGAGGGTACTCACATGATTTCTTTGTGTAAAATGTTGACTTTGTAGAGCTCCAGTACAGGAAAGAAAGGGTACATCCCAGCCAGTATTCCAGTGTTCCTAATGATATATTCCAGTATGTGTATGGGTTTTTACTATTCATTTAACTGTTTTATACCCTTTTAAAATGAAAGAATGATCTGCAGTCCCCAGCAGCATCATGCATACATCTCACTCCTAGCTTGCAAAAAGATAGACTAATTTGGATTTGTTGTCTGGGGGTTTGACAGAGCAGGTGGGTGCTGGATTCAATTGCAGTTCTGTGTAAGTTTATTCCACAACTTACTGAGTGGCAGGTGGATTATATATAATCTCTTTCTCTCTGATCTCAGTGAGTGTTGACCCAACAGATGACATTGACGTCATAAAGTATCAGTGTCTGACCCATTTCTTACTTTCCTCTTTTCATATTTATGACTTTCTATGTGTCTTGTCAGTTACCTTCACACCAGTTAGATTTCAAGAAAAAATAGGTTATGGGTAATTAGATTATTTGTTAAAGATTTAGGCAAACTATATAGATGAATTACCCTATTACTTATCAGTGAATTTTATTCACATAAATCCATGCTTTGAAATATTAAATAATTGCCTGAAAACTCTTTGTTGGTTTTTGATCCAGTATAAAAATTACCACAAGTGAGTGACTGGTGGATTATGTATAAACCATTTTTAGAAAAAAGATCCATGCAGATTGCAATACAATATGATGAAAGTCTACATCACCATTTTTTATTGTTTGATATTTCTTTGATGGGTAAACAGCAATATACTTCTTGTATGAAGGTTGGCACTGGTGGGAACTTGGGTTTCAGTAGAGAATACCATGGATAATAAACTATTTGGGCCTCTGTTTTATACATGCTGGAATTGTCCTTTAAGTTCACAGAACATTACTCAAAAGGAATAACCGATTAGACTATTACCTATTTTTTGTGTTAAAAACAGGACTTCATTTTAAGTGATGTGAATGTTATTGACATAAATATGAGAAGAGGAAAGTAAGAAATGGGTCAGACACTGATACTGTATGAATTGTAAAATTTTATTGTGAAATAACAATAAGTCAAATGTCATCTGTTGGGTCAACACTCACTGAGATCAGAGAGGAAGAGATTATATATAATCCACCTGCCACTCAGTAAGTTGTGAAATAAACTTACACAGAACTGCAATTGAATCCAGCACCCAACAGCTCAGTTCTCTCTATCATACCACCAGACAACAGATCCAAATTAGTCTATCTTTTTGCAAGCTAGAGTAAGATGTATGATACTGCTGGGGACTGCAGATCATTCTTTAATTTTAAAATTATATAAAAAAGCAGAGGTAAATGAATAGTAAAAACCCATACACATACTGGAATATAACATTAGGAACACTGGAATACTGGCTGGGATGTACCTGCTAGCAGACACAGCTACAGACCTCCAAACGATGACCGAATTAGCCTGGCTCGAATCAACCAAGGAAAGATTCGAATACAGCACCTCCAAATCCAAGGCGATGGTCTTCACCAAGAAACGAGAACCTGTAAATCCAGGCCTGCTCATGAACAACAAAGTAGTAGAGCTATCAACAAAAGAAACGCACCTAGGAATAGTCCGCACCAACGACAACCGAGCAAACGAAGCGGTACAAGAAAGAATCAAGACTGCCCGCAAAACCACATATGCACTCCTTGGAACCGGAATTTACGGCATCAACTGTCTCCATCCGAAAGTCTCCCTGCGAATCCTCGAAACGTATGTTCAACCTACACTTGGGTACGGTTTCGAGACCCTCAACCTAACTGCTTCCAACACCCAAGAGCTAGAGGCCTTCATGCGGGGCCTCCTGAGGAGAATTCAGTTACTACCGCAGGAATCAGCCTCTTGTGCTAATCACATTCTTCTGGGAACCCTACCCATGGAAGCATTCCTAGACTCCCAGGTCCTAGGACTGTTCGGACGTACACTTCGGCTGGAAAACGCAAAAGAAAAGGAACTCATATGGAGGCAACTTGCCCTAAAAGACTCTGATTCTTCTAGCTGGACCCAAAAGGTCAGGAAAATACTTGACAAGTACAGCCTACTCAGCGCGTATGACCTGCTTGCTCTCCCCCCAAACAAGGAAGAGTGGAAAATAGAAACCAGAAGATCAATCCGCTCTTACTGGACTGAGAAAACCCTCAAAGAAGCTGAAGGGAAATCCACCCTCAAATGGCTCAACAAAACATCCTACAATCCTGGAACCCTCCACCCAGTGTGGGAAACCGTGGAATCCAATCCCCTAGACATAAAAAGAGGACAAATCAAGGCAAGAATACTCACAGGTCGTTACACCCTCAACGCAGATCTAGCAAGATTCAAGAAATCTGACCCCACCTGTAAACTCTGCAACAGAGAGGACGAGACCATTCAACATTTCCTGCTAGAATGCGACCACCTAGAGGGCAACAGAAGAGAGTACCTAAAGCTCCTACGCAAAGCCTTATCTAACTTCCTAGGGGCTGATTATTCAACTGAACTCTTTCATAACCCATGTAGCGTGATGCAATTAATAATCGATCCCTCCAAACTGCTTAACTGCCTACCCAACTACCCTGAGGCCATCGGAGTGATTGAACCCATATCTAGAAAACTTTGCTATTCCCTACATGTGGGACGTAGCAATTATCTTGGTAAATTAAATAGTAAGAGTACCAATACCAAAGAACCAAGGACAACGAAAGATCAAGGAGAGACTACGTCTACTACAGGCGGTTGCACTGTTCCATAGTGCGGATTTACAGTTGGTAAGGTAAGTACCCTTTCTTTCCTGTACTGGAGCTCTACAAAGTCAACATTTTACACAAAGAAATCATGTGAGTACCCTCCTAAGTTATCTATGTTCATAATGTTGCATATTGATCAGCCAGATTTCCATTAAAAAGAGTTATTTCACATATAAAATACAATATATATACCTGTACCCTTATGGTCATAAATCTGTACCCTTATGGTCCCAGATCTGTACCCTTATGGTTGTACCCTTATGGTAGTTGTACCCTTATGACCGGTATTCAACAACCAGAGAGGCCTAAATCATAGGCTAAATGTGACTGCTGACAATAACTTAATGCAGCGATTGTTACCCCTAAGAGTTAGCTATAATAATATAAATATAGCAGGCTTCTATTTCGACTATTTATCGAAAATTGACACGCCCTTGTATTCGCGTATTATCTGAAAGGAAATGACTCGATTTTTGACTGCGCCCGTGACCTCCTGTAAGTGTAATTGTAAACTGACAGATGCGTTAGGCTGGATTTAAGATGAATATAATTTACTCACTGAACATGTGCCACGTCCCCTCCCCTACAGCTTCCGAAAAGTTCCTTTGTGTCCATCTCTGTGATTCTTATATTTGCTGTTGTACAACGAATTGTGAATTATTTAGAACGAATAACGAGACGACATTCAGACTTGTTATTCTTCGACGCGAAATGTTTCGCTTAAGACGATGTCCAATGTAAATATTGTGTTTTCACTCTGATAACTCATTTTAAAATAAGCACAATGACAGGATTTTTAAAAACTTTGTTGTTTTAGACAACAAAAAGGAAAATAATAACTACCTATCCTTCCACAAGGATATGTTTTAGTCAAGCAATACAGTTTACTTGAACTGTGTATGCCCCTTACATCAATAAAAATAATTTTGAAGTATACCTAATAGATGGCGCCACTAAGCAGAACCAGCTAGGTCAAATTTGTCAATACCAAGGCAAGAGCGCATCTGCATTAAGTGCAGTAAGAGAATTTTAGGTGATGAATTTCACTTCCTATTTAGATGCAATGGTATTAAAAAACTTAGAATATCAAGCATACCAAAATACTACAGAACTAGATACAGCACTTTGAAAATGAGTCAATTATTAAATACAAATGATAGAAAATTGTTAATTAAGGTAGCCAAATTTGTTTATTTTGGCATGAAGGAATACACATCTCTTCCAGATGTTGTGAGTGAGGAAATTGATAATGTTGATTTAAACTGTCTATATGACTAATTATGACAGTAATCAGATAAATCATTGTATAATGTTGATACACATAACTTTTATGGGCGTATATTGTATATATGTATATATGTATATTTTTACAATTATGACTACAATGTAAATGTATATATATGTTGATTATCCTAATGAAATTATTGTATTTCCTCTATGTACCGCAAAAGGCGGTTAGAGAGTAATAAAGTTCGCATTCGTATTCGTATTCGTATTCGTAGCTGCTCCAGTGAAAACCAAAGGTGCCCAAGAATATTTATCCTGGAGCCGAGGCAACCGGTTGTGGAGCACAGCTTTTTAGTGGCCAACAAGAGTTAATTTGCTCAAAAAACAGAAATCAGTTAGCATTGCCATATAGGCATGTAGACGTATAAAAAAGACCTACATTTATATTTAGCAAGTACAAATCTTGACTTAAATGAATAGACATTTGTGTACAAATTGATAAAGTACACATGTTTTTTTTAAATTCTACATCAACACAATGAATCAATTACTAAAAGAATGTATTGATTATTTACCAAGTGTGACAATTATAAGTTGTTTGGCCTGTCGCACTTTTCAAGGCCTCTGTCGCATCCTAATGCGACAGTTGGACACCGTTGAAATCTGTTGTCTGGACCAATTCCGCTAAATGTTTGGGCAGCCCAAGCATTGTGCACGACCGCACGCCCGATTGCCACCCAGTTTCTTGGGCATGGACGCATGGATAACCCAACTGAACGTAGTTTTGATTCTCAAGCTATTTGGGTCTTTAATGTGGTTGGCTTATTTCTTTTGACTTGTTATCCATGAGTGATTGTACAGCCAGGCACTGGCAGACGTCCGGGCGAATGGCGCAGAATCAACCATGTCGACCCCCTTTCAGTTTGGTCTGCATGCCGGCCAACAAGATTGGTATGCTCAAGGACGTATACATTTGTCATTAAAGCACACTTTCAGCCTAGTTTAATTCAAAAGAACATATGTGATAACATAATACCAGATATTTTCCATTAACCAGCAAAAATGCAACCAGCATACATGAACACACGACATTGGGATAACTTTATCGGAGTTAGTTAAAATATGATATTGCACCTAAGACCAGTATATCAACGGTGGCTGTGTCAGATTAAACATACACAAACTAAAGGAATACGCTGATGGTTGTACTGCTGAAAATCTCTGTATAATTACACTACGCATTGAAGTCTATCTTGAACATTGAATATATCATATAGCGAATACAATACCATATGATAAATAGTCCACTCTATGCTCCTATCATTTCGATAGCAACCGCTGAGGCATTTGTGCAATTTGCCACAAAAAGAAAAAAAGGCAGCTATGCTGGTTACATGGGTGAGACAAAACGAAAAAAGCCCACAGTTATTAAGAAATGCACACCAAAACTATTTGTATAGTCATTACTTTTTTCTAACTTGAGACTAAGAGGCAAGCGTGGCATTCTACGCGTTCTTCCCCATTTGACATTCGCCGACATCCACGAAGTAGCCTTAAGCCATAGATCTCGAGCATTCTGTTCACAAAGACCCATTCTCAAGGTATGCACTAACTATAGTACAGCCAGTTAATTCCTGCACACGTCGACCTGACGTCTACCAGTATGTGGTTGTACAAACACCCATGGATAGCATGTCAAAAAAACAAGTCAAGCACATTAATTACCCACGTAAGGTCATCCTTGCATCCATGCTCAGGAAACTGGGTAGTAATCGGTCGTGCGGTTGTTTATCATGACAGAGCCATGCATTTAGTGCAGGAATTAAATGTCGGCACTGTATTGTGAAGGCGAGTTTCAAGTCTTCATGGTATACATGCATGGTAATCTGCAAAAGACTACAGACTGCATTCTCCAATGCTGTCTGGCCTCACTACGATTCCCTACTCACGTGAAAGCTGTTTTCCATATCTTAATGTCTTGGAAATGGATCGTTTGGCTTAGTAGTACTTTAGATAAATAAAAACAAGTCGATCTGAAACCAGCCGGTCAACCTGGACAGGCTAGCCTCAACGAACAGCCCCAAAGTCGTGCTTTGCGCATGCTGTAGCACAGTTTTTTTGTAATGTAAATGATATGAGAGCTGTGATTGCATGGTCCTTGTTCCCTCGTGACCTCATGCTGATCAGACACCCCTGGCATGTGTAGCCATTCGCTATCGCAATTGTTCTCTCGCTACATTTCCATTCTTTTCTTCGTCTAAGGTAGTACTTTTCCAAATCTAAGAAAGAAGTCTTTCAGTTTGACATTGTGTTGTTAGACAAATGATCATAATTACGGGACTTCAAACGTTAGAACTCTAATAATAAAATACCCTGCCTCTGACATGATGACTATGCCTGGCCGTTACTGTATCCATTCCCTATTACATTTAAAGCCGACTCAATACGCCTAAAATTAAACACTTTAGCTTTAAAACATAATGATTAAGCAATTAAGCCAAATGATGTAGCTTTACGTTTCGATGCAAACAAAAAGGCATCTAAAAACAAATAGTGGCATCTTTCCCGCTTGCAATATCTATCACAGCCACGAATCGCTCCGCTTAGCCTGATAGAATGGCATATGTATTCAGCAATCAGTAAAGATCTCTTTTATTGACAATTGGGTAATTGTTGGCACAATAGTTGAACATAGTTGAACAATCACTACCCAAACAATGCTGCAACAATAGGCTCTACTCTCTAAGCCATTGTACTAAAGAGTCTTCCTCCAAAGCGACAATATAGAATGCACGATAGAAAATAGACGAAGATCCAACAATAACTAAAAATAAGGTGCTGTTTGCAAAAGGAATACCTCTAAAATACGTCTTCATCTTTTGATCATAACGTATTGACTTTTGGTTCAAGACGAGGCGAGACGAACCAAACGGTTCAAGACGAGGCGCGTCGCGTGAATTTCGGCCATTGTTGACAAGAATCGGTGAGTAAAATTGACGTACATTTTCAGCTGCGCATAATTTGCACTGAAAGACGCAAGTTTATCGCATGAAACTAACCGAAAAAGTGCTTATATTGAGCATGGATGTACGTAGCACCGACACAGCTATTTTTTAGTTGGAATTGTTGCCTATTTTAGAAGGATTTGCTAATAAAGTGTCGCCGCAAGCAGGATTGAATTCAACGAACTTTACAACAATAGGCAACAATCATCTCGACAGCGGCTTGGCTGTCAATAAAAGAAATCTTGTACATATAGTCCTTGAGCCAGAGGGTTGGTCAGTATTGGGGCGGGGAGGGGGGGGGGGCAAATTCTCACTAATATCTTCTAATTCTCCACAATCGCAGCTTCAATTTGATGTGTAATAGAAATGCACTGGTGACAGACAGCTTATAGACTGTCTGACCGAAGCTTGGCTAAACGGGTTTTCCTCTTTTTTGTTGCAAAAAGTTTGTGTTTCCTATCCATACTTGGTAAACCTCTTAGGAGCAGTAAGTCGCACATGTATTAGACATACTTTTTGGCTCTATTCCGTAGAATGTATATTTTGCCCATTAGGTAAAAGATCGTTCACATTTGTATAGTTTGCAATGGGCATATTTTGAAATGGGACCTAATGAGCAAAATCTACATTTTACCGAACTGAGGCAAAAAGTATGTTTATACAAACACTTAGTGCTCCTAAGAGTTTTGTCAAGTTTGGAGGGCAAAAACGAACTTTTTGTAAAAAAAAAAAAACGAGGATAAAAACGGTCAGCCAAGCTTGGATCAGACAGACTATAGTCAAATATATTCAGTTTTCAATAACACGTCCTCTCTTCTCCTGATGTGAATTTGCGGAACAACAAGGAAAATCTTTCAAGCAATTATAATAAGTTAAACTTCTGTCGCAAAATAGCATTTCACCTATATGCCCGAGTTGACATAAGATCAGGTACCCATTATCAATTGCACTCCATCTGAAAGCTATTGGTAATTAGTGTCGAGCGTCCAACCTGCTTGTCGTCCACATATATAGCCATAACAGTAGATGCACTCCCTTGCATTAGTGTACAAGTTTATCGGCCGACTTGTCGCACATTGTCGCATTAAGTTTGAGTGACGCAATATTTATATCTTATGGCACAAAAAAGTACGGCAGCTTGGACAGGCCTGTTAAAGATATCTAAACATTATGATACTGTAAATCACTAAAGTATAGCCGGAACAATAAGATAGCAATAATAGCCCATATGCGCTATAAAAACATCCCTGTCTTTATTAAATTCTTAATTGAACTTGCTGCTGCTGTTCCCGTTCACCGCTATACTTAGATCTCGCTATCCTTGGCAGTACCATAATTGCGCTATATTATGTTCACGCCATATTTAAGTGATTTCATTCTGTGCTTCAACAGAACTCTATTACATGAATAGATATAGAATAAAAGATTGTCCAAATTACACATATTACGAGATATGAAGTTATATATTTGTAGATATCGGAATTTTCTCATGACGTTTTTTTCGAAATTTTGTCATATCTTTTTTCTGACAGTTAGAAATGAAAGACAACTTAAACATTTGAAATATGCTGCATGTCTCAGTGATTTTTAAAGACCAAAATTGATGCTGTATCACTAACCATTTTTGATATATACGCGTCTTACTACCCCTATTCCCATTCCTTAAAAAAAGAGAGAGGAAATGCCATTAAAGAGAAATTATTATTAATCACCAGCATCTACATTTAACACAAGTATGACTCTGGGTAACACTTTTTTGGTACAAGAACAAAAAAGAAATGCTTTTGCGTTCTTCATATCTTTGTATAGAAAGTGTTGAAAATAAAAGCCCAGCACCCAACAGATACACATGCATGTCTGCCTTTCATAGTGTTAAAGTTGTAAACAAATATAAGCATAATACCCTAAAGCTATGGACAACCTTTTTTTGTTTGGGAACGTAATGCAAAATTTGAATCCTTCGATAGCAAATACTAAAATCAGGTACTCTATATAATTAAAGCACCAGCACCAAAAAACACACAAGCGTATTCCTGTCCTTTTATAAAAGTTAAGGAAAGAGAAAAGTTTAACACCCTGAAACCCTGGACAACCAACTGCTTGATACATCAACCAAAATGTGCTCTTAAATCTTTGTGTTGAAAATGTTAAAACTCAGGTACTCTATAAAGCACCAGAAATGCATATAAGTCTGTCTTTTCATAGTATAAAATAATAATTAGTGATATTTTTTAATATTCTGAACTCCTTTACAACCAATCTCTGTTTGTATAGTCTTTACAACCAAACCAACATTTGCTTAAGCGTACTTAAATCTTTGTATAGAAAATCTTTGGTTGTATAAAGTCTTTACAACCAAACCAACATTTGCTTAAGCGTACTTAAATCTTTGTATAGAAAATATTTTTTTTATTGCTTAGTGACTCTAGACAACTTTGTTTTTGGTAAAAGAAATAAACTCCAAATATGATACTTATACAACTGTAAGAAACCATTCAAGAGTCAATCTAAAATCCGACACTTATTGCAAGTACTACTCTAGCATTATATATAATTCTGGTTCTTTCATAATAAAGAGAACCTTTTAACATAACATTTGTGCCAAAATGCATAGAGAACATGGACAAAACATTTGCTGATGGCACCATAGTGTTCTAACTAAAGAGAGCATTCACATCTCCCTTTGAATTTATTTAAAATGATATTTCTAGGTGTTAAAGGTGCAATTGAAAAGGTAAAATATAGATATGAATGGGTTTATATTAGTTTAGTTTTACATTAAATTGGGAAAAAAGAATAATTCATTTATTGCTCACTTGTATTTCTTTTAAATCATTTGACCTCTTTTCCTAAAACCACGTTTACAAAGGGGACACTATCTTGATAATGCTCACAATGGATACAGCACATAGAAGTGTTCAACTCGCTGTATGTGGAAACAAACAAGCATCACCAGCTGTCGCCATCTACCGGGAAAATCAAATATTATTTAACCCATTAACGCTACATGTTTTCCCTACTCATGTGAAAGCTTTTTTCCATATCTTAATCTCTTGGAAATGGATCGTTTGGCTTAGAAGTACTTTAGATAAATAAAAACAAGTCGATCTGAAACCAGCCGGTCAACCTGGACAGGCTATCCTCAACGAACAGCCCCAAAGTCGTGCTCTGCGCATGCTGTAGCACAATTTTTTTGTAATATAAATGATATGAGAGCTGTGATTGCATGGTCCTTGTTCCCTCGTGACCTCATGCTGATCAGACACCCCTGGCATGTGTAGCCCTTCGCTATCGCAATTGTTCTCTCGCTACATTTCCATTCTTTTCTTCATCTAAGGTAGTACTTTTCCAAATCTAAGAAAGATGTCTTTCAGTTTGACATTGTGTTGTTAGACATATGATCATAATTACGGGACTTCAAACGTTAGAACTCTAATAATAAAATACCCTGCCTCTGACATGATGACTATGCCTGGCCGTTACTGTATCCATTCCCTATTACATTTGGAGCCGACTCAATAGGCCTAAAATTAAACACTTTAGCTTTAAAACATAATGATTAAGCGATTAAGCCAAATGATGTAGCTTTACGTTTCGATGCAAACAAAAAGGCATCTAAAAAACAAATAGTGGCATCTTTCCCGCTTGCAATATCTATCACAGCCAAGAGCACGAATCGCTCCGCTTAGCCTGATAGAATGGCATCAGGGATGGCATATGTATTCAGCAATCAGTAAAGATCTCTTTTATTGACAATTGGGTAATTGTTGGCACAATAGTTGAACATTGTTGAACAATCACTACCCAAACAATGCTGCAACAATAGGCTCTACTCTCTAAGCCATTGTACTAAAGAGTCTTCCTCCAAAGCGACAATATCAAATGCACGATAGAAAATAGACGAAGATCCAACAATAACTAAAAATAAGGTGCTGTTTGCAAAAGGAATACCTCTAAAATACGTCTTCATCTTTTGATCATAACGTATTGACGTTTGGTTCAAGACGAGGCGAGACGAACCAAACAGTTCAAGACGAGGCGCGTCGCGTGAATTTCGGCCATTGTTGACAAGAATCGGTGAGTAAAATTGACGTACATTTTCAGCTGCGCATAATTTGCACTGAAAGACGCAAGTTTATCGCATGAAACTAACCGAAAAAGTGCTTATATTGAGCATGAATGTACGTAGCACCGACACAGCTATTTTTTAGTTGGAATTGTTGCCTATTTTAGAAGGATTTGCTAATAAAATGTCGCCGCAACCAGGATTGAATTCAACGAACTTTACAACAATAGGCAACAATCATCTCGACAGCGGCTTGGCTGTCAATAAAAGAAATCTTGTACATATAGTCCTCGAGCCAGAGGGTTGGTCAGTATTGGGGCGGGTGTGTGTGTGGGGGGGGGGGGGGGGGGGGGGGGGGGGGATGGGCAAATTCTCAGTAATATCTTCTAATTCTCCGTAATTGCAGCTTCAATTTGATGTGTAATAGAAATGCACTGGTGACAGACAGCTTATAGACTGTCTGACCGAAGCTTGGCTAAACGGGTTTTCCTCTTTTTTGTTGCAAAAAGTTTGTGTTTCCTATCCATACTTGGTAAACCTCTTAGGAGCAGTAAGTCGCACTTGTATTAGACATACTTTTTGGCTCAATTCCGTAGAATGTATATTTTGCCCATTAGGTAAAAGATCGTTCACATTTATATAGTTTACAATGGGCATATTTTGAAATGGGACCTAATGAGCAAAATCTACATTTTACCGAACTGAGGCAAAAAGTATGTTTATACAAAAACTTAGTGCTCCTAAGAGGTTTGTCAAGTTTGGAGGGCAAAAACGAACTTTTTGAAAAAAACAAACAAACGAGGATAAAAACGGTCAGCCAAGCTTGGATCAGACAGACTATAGTCAAATATATTCAGTTTTCAATAACACGTCCTCTCTTCTCCTGATGTGAATTTGCGGAACAACAAGGAAAATCTTTCAAGCATTTATAATAAGTTAAACTTCTGTCGCAAAATAGCATTTCACCTATATGCCCGAGTTGACATAAGATCAGGTACCCATTACCAATTGCACACTCCATCTGAAAGCTATTGGTAATCAGTGTCGAGCATCCAACCTGCTTTTCGTCCACATATATAGCCATAACAGTAGATGCACTCCCTTGCATGAGTGTATAAGTTTATCGTCCGACTTGTCGCACACTGTCGCATTAAGTTTGAGTGACGCAATATTTATATCTTATGGCACAAAAAAGTACGACAGCTTGGACAGGCCTGTTAAAGATATCTAAACATTATGATACTGTAAATCACTAAAGTATAGCGGGAACAATAAGATAGCGATAATAGCGCTCTGCCCATATGCGCTATAAAAACATCCCCGTCTTTATTAAATTCTTAATTGAACTTGCTGCTGCTGTTCCCGTTCACCGCTATACTTAGATCTCGCTATCCATGGCAGTACCATAATTGCGCTATATAATTTTCACGCCATATTTAAGTGATTTAGAGTATTTCATTCTGTGCTTCAACAGAACTCTATTACATGAATAGATATAGAATAAAAGATTGTCCAAATTACACATATTACGAGATATGAAGTTATATATTTGTAGATATCGGAATATTCTCATGACGTTTTTTTTTCGAATTTTGTCATATCTTTTTTCTGACAGTTAGAAATGAAAGACACCTTAAACATTTGAAATATGCTGCATGTCTCAGTGATTTTTAAAGACCAAAATTGATGCTGTATCACTATCCATTTTGGATATATACGCGTCTTACTACCCCTCTTCCCATTCCTTAAAAAAGAGAGAGGAAATGCCATTAAAGAGAAATTATTATTAATCACCAGCATCTACATTTAACACAAGTATGACTGTGGGTAACACTTTTTTGGTACAAGAACAAAAAAGAAATGTTTTTGCGTTCTTCATATCTTTGTATAGAAAATGTTGAAAATAAAAGCCCAGCACCCAACAGATACACATGCATGTCTGCCTTTCATAGTGTTAAAGTTGTAAACAAATATAATCATAATACCCTAAAGCTATGGACAACCTTTTTTGTTTGGGTACGTAATGCAAAATTTGAATCCTTCGATAGCAAATACTAAAATCAGGTACTCTATAAAATTAAAGCACCAGCACCAAAAAACACACAAGCGTATTCCTGTCCTTTTATAAAAGTTAAGGAAAGAGAAAAGTTTAACACCCTGAAACCCTGGACAACCAAATGTTTGATACATCAACCAAAATGTGCTCTTAAATCTTTGTGTTGAAAATGTTAAAACTCAGGTACTCTATAAAGCACCAGAAATGCATATAAGTCTGTCTTTTCATAGTATAAAATAATAATTAGTGATATTTTTTGATATTCTGAACTCCTTTACAACCAATCTCTGTTTGTATAGTCTTTACAACCAAACCAACATTTGCGTAAGCGTACTTAAATCTTTGTATAGAAAATCTTTGGTTGTATAAAGTCTTTACAACCAAACCAACATTTGCTTAAGCGTACTTAAATCTTTGTATAGAAAATATTTTTTTATTGCTTAGTGTGAGTGACTCTAGACAACTTTGTTTTTGGTAAAAGAAATAAACTCCAAATATGATATTTATACAACTGTAAGAAACCATTCAAGGGTCAATCTAAAATCCGACACTTATTGCAAGTACTACTCTAGCATTATATATAATTCTGGTTCTTTCATAATAAAGAGAACCTTTTAACATAACATTTGTGCCAAAATGCAAAGAGAACATGGACAAAACATTTGCTGATGGCACCATAGTGTTCTAACTAAAGAGAGCATTCACATCTCCCTTTGAATTTATTCAAAATGATATTTCTAGGTGTTCAAGGTGCAATAAAATATAAAATATAGATATGAATGGGTTTATATTAGTTTAGTTTTACATTAAATTGGGAAAAAGAATAATTCATTTATTGCTCACTTGTATTTCTTTTAAATCATTTGACCTCTTTTCCTAAAACCACGTTTACAAAGGGGACACTATCTTGATAATGCTCACAATGGATACAGCAAATAGAAGTGTTCAACACTCTGTCTGTAGAGGCCAACAACCCTCAGCGGCTGTCGCCACCTACCGGGAGAACCAAATATTATTTAACCCATTGATGCTCACCATAGTCAAAAGGGCCTGGCAATATTGATGAAAGTTTGCATGCATAACCATTACTAGGAAAATATTCGATGGAGCATTGATGATCATGACAACTCAAACAAGCCTTCTTCAAATGCATTGTAATATCATTCTCAATTCCAAAATAATTGTAAATTGTGTCAGAGATTCAGACTCTGGATGAACTCATAAGCATTAATGGATTAGTAACCACGACACGTCAATACAACAGCATACAAAGGTCGAAATCACAACGTATACGCACGTTTCATTCGACAATAATAAAAAAATGCCAATATGATATAAGAAGAACAGATAATTCGACATTCGAAAATAAAAATCAAAACATCTGCCACACCGATGAAATAATAATAATAATAATAATAACAATAATAATAATAATAATAATGATAATAATGACAATAATACTAGTAATAATAATAATAATAATAATAATAATAATAATTGATATTTGATATAGCGCCCTTTCCACCTATTATGTCCAAAATCGCTTTAAAGATTAGTCAGTGGACAGATGTTTATGGTCAATATAGTCAAATAAACTTCTTTCGAAATAGCAATGTTTTCAGCTGTTTCTTGAAGTTTTGCACACTATCAGCAGCCTTGATGTTATCAGGGAGCTCATTCCAAAGACGTGGTGCATAGGCACAGCATGCTCTGTCACCTTTTCAGATTAGTGTGTGGTATCTGTAATACGTTCTTAGTGTTTGATCCCAGAGTTCTTGTATTGGCTTGATTGACTAACAGTTCCTTTAAGTATAGAGGGGCACACCCTTGCATGCATTTGAAAGTCAAAAGCAGAATCTTGAACTCAATCCTTTTCCTGATGGGAGCCAGATGAAAGCACTGCGGAGTAGAACTGCGTACACGTTTTTAAAACGTTATTAAAGGTTATTTTGGACTAATTTTTCCTTACCCTGCTGTCATTTGACTATTCAAAATGGAACCGACTGCATCAACATTAGTTCAGACATAAACCCTACCTATAATCCCGTTTGTGTTATCCTGTTATGATGGTAGTAGAAACGAGGTTTCTGCAGAAGTCATATGCTAGGTACAGTATTATGTAGCAAATTGTGGAGATAGCTTCGAACCTTACATGCATCAAATAGACAGCAAATAGACATCGGCAGTAACAAACACCAGATGCATTTATAAGCAGGGTTCAATATTGTTGAACTACATCAACATGGCTAAGGCTTAGGTTTTAGACGTCTAGGAAAATACTCGACAATTGCACATCTGACGGATGGACGCGAGTGATGCATTCATAGGATCAAGGGTCCACCAGAGACTGTCAATCGAGATCTAGGGAAAATGGCAATCTCGATCAGCTGCTACATGTCATTAAATAGTTCTGGTTATACTAGCTATGAATAGGAAAATGGGATTTATTTTTGTTTTTATGCACTATAGAATAATTCAAAATTCGTTTGTTTAAGGTTGCTTATGGGGTTACTTTGTGAATATAGGGTCATTGGAGGTGTTTACATATCTTAAAGCCGATACACTTTTCCTCATAATCAACTAAATGTTTAGGCTTATTCTGGGAAAAAAAGAGACCTACTACTACTACTACTACTACTACTACTACTACTACTACTACTACTACTACACAGGCTTCTATAGGCTTTCACACAACAAAGCAGGTTTTCTGTCACTTTTCATATATATTCTATAGAGCCGGAATAATAAAATGAAAGCAGGGCGGATGAAAAAGAAATAAGTCCAAAAACTAATCCGAGAATAGAGAATGCAAAGGAGAAATACACTAGTGATTTAAAGATTCCGCGATGTCAACATTCTATCACCTTTTATGAAAGAGGAGCCCTGTCAGTTTAAGGCATGAAGTCCCGTTTATCTCAAGTTTGTAGTTTCGAAACATTCATGTTAGCATATGTATATATATATATATATATATATGTATATATATATATATATATATATATATATATATATATATATATATATATATATATATATATATATATATATATATATATATATATATATATATATATATATATATATTTGTACCACAGTTGCTTGCCTTCCACCAATCAGAGGCCTCGAAAAGTGTAGGGTTATAGGACATAACCCACACTTTTCAAGGCTTTGTTCTCTAAGCTGCCTAAAACCAAAGGTGTTACCCAAGGGCATACTTTTCTCGGCCTGTGATTGGTGGAAGGCAGTCAACTGTGGTACAAGCCACATAGACTCCTCGGAAGCTGTGGTGTATGTGATACCCTCGGGGTTACTCGGCTACGCCTCGTAACACCTTGGGTATATCCCATACACCACAGCTTCCTTGGGGTCTATCTATCACACATATATATATATATATATATATATATATATATATATATATATATATATATATATATATATATATATATATATATATATATATATATATTTCGAAACTTCACACAAAAATCATATGCATTATCAATTAATTAAACAATGTAAAATACCCACAAGAGAAAAAGTAAAAAGGTTACCTGCTAAATTCATGAAATGTAGCAAAGCTCAATGGCATTAAAATTAAGAAAAAAACTGTGATCTTTTAATAATTTGATGGTGCATAAACTTGTCAGATATATTGAGAGGCTAGATCCGTCCTTGCGGCGGCGGTCTGCAGAATCTCGTCTTATGATTTCTATCCTATTGACATTGGCCTGAGCATCGGGTCCCGTACCTTAAACAGCCAGAACGCTGTAAAAAACACCCCTTATTTTATCAAAACACTGACATTGGATGAATGGGAGCACGTATTTTAACTTTAGATTTTGTAATCCTCTGTCTGTTTAGCGGCACCAGACTCGGAAGCCCAGTCACTTCGGGAGTTACTCGGCGTCAGAGCCGCGGATATTTCATTGATTGTGAGGGGATTTTTACCCCCCCCCCATACTCCGTACCTGGGTACAAAAAAGTACCATTCTTTTACAAATCTCGGACATACGAAGGTCTTAAAAAAGACCACTTCATCCGCGAGATACGTAACGTGGGTGCGGCCCCCTCTGTACCTGACAGCCCCCCCCCCCACCCCCCGGGGCTGCAGTCTGACGTTCGCAGGCTTTGTTAAAAAAAACTCTAAGAGACCAACGGACCTCAGGTTTTCAAATTGCCATAGCCCCACCCTAGAGCTCATTTTCAAGAGATTTTCTAAATGCCGCAGTCCCCCTGCAGTCCTTCCCGAAAAATAATATTTAAAGGCGTAAGCTATCCTTTCACTGTTCTATAGCATATCGGAATTGTACCAAATAACTGATGTGTCAAATTGTGTTCTTCAACTGCTTTTATTATTGATATTGCGCTGAGCATGATCTTGAAATTTCATTTTTATAGCCATCCGGGCTACAAAGGCAATTATTATTATAGCCTAACACAATTTTCTGTAGCCATTGGTTATGGGGCTAGTGCCTAGCCAGACCCCTACGGTCGTGGGACCTACCCTGATAGGCAAGTGGCCTATGGTATTGCCAACGACCAAGACTTCGAAACCTGACTCGCGGGAAGTAAGGAGGTTTTGCGGTGACTTGAGGTTAGACGGACCTATTACGGTTTACCCAATAGTTTAACCAGAAAAGGAGACAGTATTCTCAACCACAACCTTAAGAAAACCATCGCCCACCCCAGGTCACCGGCAAATTTCTAACATGCCCTGATTCGAATTCGATCCTGAAAAGTTTCGTTTTCAATGGTATGATTTTCTTAGAGGATTTGTTTGTATACGGAATAAACTACTAAACATTTGAATTAGAATCCTAAGGTGGTCTAATTATTATTCCACATTTGAAATATATATTTCTTGAAACATTAGAATACGAATGTATGACTAATACAGTGGAACCTGCCAAATTGAACACCTGTGTACATTGAACACCTGCGTACATTGAACACTTTTTCATGTCCCGGCAGGCTCCCATTGAAAATCAATGGGAGGCTACCTGGATACATTGAACACCTGTCTATCTTGAACATTGAACACCAAATTTATTCCCATAGGCCACATGTAACCTGTCTACTTTGAACATTATGCGCTGATTTGAAACTTTTCACTGAAAATGAGGACAAATGAGATACATAAGATTAACTGTTTTGTTAAGTGATATTTTTCAAATGCTGAACATGTGAAGTTTTTAACTATATGATGAAAGTTAAGTAAAGACATAGTAGATTTTGCAATGAAATGATCAAGTTTCTCTAATTACCCTTGATTTTCTTTCTATTTCACCCGAACTCCAATTACTTAGAACCTGGATACATTGAACACCTGCGTACATTGAACACTTTTTCATTTCCCGCGAGTGTTCAATGTAGACAGGTTCCACTGTATAGTTAGTCCTGGCTAGTTAAGAAAATCAGTATTTTGCTTATGTTTGTAAACTATTTTACAAGAAGATCATGTATATATTTCCTAATAAGTTCACCCTAAAATGGCAATCAAATTATTGAAATTATACACAAGCATTGGTAGCAACGATCTCAATAAAACACATCTCTTTGGCCTACCCATCTCGAAATAATTCTAAAGAACAACAACTTTGATTTATTCTGAATAGATATATAGCTCTACGAATAGGAAACTCATGAACAATTGCCAGAATTCACACAAGTTATCAGCTTATATGTATCATTGATGTGAACGGTCTGTACACGCAGACATATCGATTTGGAGTGCCTGCCCTTATAGCCAATGGTCTAAGGCGTTGCAACTGATTGCTCGCCTTGGTTCGAATCAAGACCAATGTATGTGAGAAAATTGCCAGTGACTTCGGGTTAGGCGGTGGTTCTCTTCTAGTACTCTGTTTATCTTCACTACTTATAACTGGCTAGTAATGACCGCAATGTGACAGATGAAGTGACGAAAATTGAAAATCCACTCAATGTGGATTGACTTCGTCCTGATAGGCGTTTATTCGCTCGTGGTAACTTTGGTCATATCAAGACAAGAAAGAAACCTGGAAGCGAGAAAGCGCTTCCTCAGAAATTTGTTATTCTTGTATTTGAAATCCCTAAAACCTAAATCTTACATTATTTTATTCCAATTCCTTCCAAATTGTATCACAAGACAACAACAAGAGACATATCTAATAAAGCAAACAAATTAGATATTAGATATGTCAAACATGTGTAAATAAGATTAGATGACATTGAAAGAAATACCTTTTGCTAATTATGATTGGCTTATAAAATCAAGATTTAAAGTGTATGTAAGCTTTTGCCTCCTCCATTAAAAGAGAAAGCGAATGTGTCCGCATGCTGAAAAGAAAATCTAATGATTCTTACTGCATATGTTCATGAACTCCATTTCTTTCGTATACTTAATTACTTTTTTACCTTTTTTCCAGTTCTTGATAACAAATTTCAATGGCGAATGAGAAGTTTTCACCAAAGTTTATCCTGGAGAGAGAGATGCTTGGTCGTGGTTGGTGTACCAATGGTGCCAGCCGAAAGGACCTGTGGAGGGATGCCACCCAGGACCTGAGGAGATGGTGCGTGACGACAGCCTCTCAGGCAGTGGTCAGCAAGGTGGCTGAAGGCCTATTAGAGGAACATGATGAAATGCGCGCATTGACTCTTCTGAAAAACCCACCTTTCACTGATCAGGTCTATCAAGGTAAGTATGAGACGTTCGTGGAGGAGCCCCGTTCTCGTTCTAGAGACAGGGTGAGACCCACTTACGGTCTGAATGATGTAAGGTTAGAACTTTTGGAGAATCAGCTCCTTAAGCATCATATTGATCCCTTGATGCCCAGAGCACAACAGGTCAAGACCATTCTACGGCTAGACGCTGAAGTCAAGAGAAGGGTCAGCAGCAAGGGAGACACAGCAAAGATAAATACTGAGGACGACAGCTATGCTATACATGATGAGTGCAATAATGGTGTTTTAAACACACTTCGTGCTAAATTTCGTGCAGCATTTGGGGCGTTCAAGGGTGCTTTCTGCTGCTGCTTCCGCAGCAGATGCTTATAAAGCAGCAGACATGATGAAATTATCATGGATACATACATAAACACACACATGTATGCATACACACACATACATATATACACAAATACACACATGCATAAATATGAAATATAAATAATCATATATGTAAAAATAAAGTAAATCATCAATGCCTGTAGTATTTTGGCTCACACCAGGCGCGAAATGTTTCTCTTACAAGAAGACATATTATTGTTGATATAATCCATGCATTTCTATAATGCAAAGGGACTTTTCAAAAATATTAAAATCCAAATAATTCAAAGACCATAGGTAGAATATACTCTCCTTAACTTGATCAAGTTAAAGGACAATTCAACCATGAATAAAACTTGGGCCCTTATAAAGTGTATTAGGGTATACTCTACTCATATCCAAGACCCCACAACTACCAGCCTCTAATATTAGAAGTTTATTGCTGTTAAAAGTCATGTTTTGCCATGTATCTAGGGGCGTCATTTTGAAGCTAGATCCTGTCACTTTAGTTGCACTAGCTAGTCTATAGTTGCACAAGCTTAGTGGTTCGATTCAGCCAGCAGCTACTTCGGTCTGTCCTTAGGCAAGACAGTTTACTTCTCGTTGCCTAGTGCTTCGGATGGCACTTTAAGCCGTAGGTCCCGTCTCTCTTGACGTCTATGTCTTGAGGGACGTCAAAGAACGATCCATGTTGGAAAGATGACTGACATCAGATCCTCACCTCCTTCAGCCCCAACTCCTTGAGATGGCGGGAGGGTAAAATATGACCTCTCTACTTCCTTGGATGGCGGGAGGGTTAAAATATGGCCTCCCAACGAATAGTCCACCACCAGATGGCGTCTGGTTGTGAGAAGTCACAGCTAGGAGTCCTGGACAAGTGTGTACACGTAGTTTCGTTGTGATATACAATTGAAATTGATAGATTTATGTAATTCGGTAGTTGTACTGTCCACCAGTAGATGGCGCCTGGTTGCGAGAAGTTGCAGCAGGGAGTCTCATGCATGCGGGTTGACGTAGATGTACTAATAGTTAATAGTAATAGTAGATAGTTGATATATAGCAATTGATTGTAATTTTGAAGCGTGTGCTTTAGATTGAACTGAACTGATCTGGCTGCTGCCACTCAGGGCTGGGAGTGCGCCTGAATACATTGTGCCTCGTTTCTTATCGTAGTAGGAACTTCACAGTGATCAGATGACATATTTTTTGAGTTTACATGGACACACTAGATTCCGTAAGTTCAAAATGTATGAGTAAAATATTTGCCCTTCCCATCGGTCAAGCTAGACCACATTCAGATAGTGCACTTATTGTTTGTTTGTACTGATTTACATCGTTGTTGTTAAAAGGCAGGAAATGGTAAGTCGGATAGATACCAACAATTGCAAGCACTTCCCAGGGTTGAAAATACCCTGGGGAATTCAGGTGCTCAGGAAATAGCCATCTCAACACAATTTTGTTGATTGCTATTACCATTGCAGGGAGTGAATCTGAGGAACTAGTAATCAATCAGTCAGGAAATGCAATTGACCTGGCTAGTACTGTCAATCTAAGGAACACTTTCCCTGATATTTTTGCAAGTCTAGTTTTGGGACTCTAAAATTCTTAAGGGAAGTAATTTGATACCAACCTTTTCCAATTGTCATACAAACAATCAAAATGAAGTTATATGACCCTGGTGTTGAGGGTATAGAATAAATAATCAACAAATTAAGGGGTCTGGCAGAAGCAAACTTATACATAACAAATGTAAAGTGTACTTTTATCTCTCTCCCTTTCTTAGTCATTTTATTGTACCCTCTAAAGAGAAATTGTCTATGGGCTTGGATACGTGCGCCTGCCACTCACTTTTTGGGCGCACGGATCTTTATTACACTGTCATCTTGTACTCATCCTGCGGCCTTAATAAGCGCCCTGCCGCAACACTTGTATTTCTCCTCTCTGTAAGTGTTCTGTCTTCCCAATATCTCTTTCAACAGGGCCCTATCTGGATGTAACAGATCTTGCTTTCTTTTTTGTGCGCTTCTGTGCCCTCTTTTTTCTCTCTTGTTGAACATAGCTCTGTGTGGGATTAAAATGAAATATTGTAGGTACTGCATCAGGTGTCAGGCGTTTATGGATCCTAAATCCAAGTCTTGTTTGTAGTTCAGCCTCCAAACAAGATTCCGCAAAATGTTCATGACAAACCTTTTTTGGCATTACCAAATGAGTAGTTCTTCATTGTCCATTCTGTCCCAATGTTGCATAGCCATCTTGCTGCTAAATCCTTCTTTTCTGGTTTAATCCTTTAGTTACGAATGAAAGAAAGGACATCCCCTTTCCTTTTCCCTTTAGGTTATACTTTAGGTACTCCCTTAAATTAAAGATTTTGTTTGAGTTTCTCGGTAGGGATCTCTGATGGTTTAGTGGTTATGATGCCTGGCTCCCAAGCATTAGTTAGCAGATTCAAGTCTCAGCCGGATACACATGGGCAGGTTGGCCTGGTCACTTTATAAATGTGCGGCATTCTGGAGGGCTGTCTATGGAAGAGTGCAACTGGAAGACCCCATGGAACTATTTGTGAAGAGAGGTGAATTTCATCCCAGTTCCGGGTTTCTATCTCGTCACTATATGACCTTAGCTGTTAAAAGCAATGTGAAAACCCACTCCTTCTTTTCTTTCTTCCTTAGAGTTATATGGCAGGTTTTTTGTACCTGATCTAGTAATAAAGTTATTTATTCTGATGAGGGCCATTGTGACCTAGTGATAAGACGAGGCTTTAGGGCATTGTATCAAAGAGTTGAGTCTCATTATGAGCCTCTGGTGATGAGACAGAAGAGGCTGATCCACCGCCTAACACATTTGAGTAATCAGAAGAGATACTGGCAAGTTCGGTGGCTAGTACACCACCGACTCTTCAGGCTAATCTGCAGGCGCTTGCTCTGCCTCCCCAAGCAGTCCCAATCATACCCCTGAGATAGAGAGTCCTTCAACCAGTACTTACAATACTCAACAAAACCCTCTGATGCCTGCCAATGCATCAAATAACTTACCACTCAACCAATGTGCAGACCCATTACTTCTCGCGGAGACTCTTTCACCCTTGGTCCGCCCCCACCGTACCGCGTTGAGACCCAAATACCTGTATGACTATGTCACAGATTTCTGATGGTGCCCTACTGAACTGATCCCGCTCCCAAATAGCATTCCAGTTCTGTGTTCAGACCACTCATCTGGCCAGGTATCCCTAGTGTGAGCCATGATGTGACATTTTATAACCTGGTTCACTAAGTCGTAAGTCTATAGTTTTGTGTCTATAATCTACATCAGTGACCACTAGTCCACACCCATGATGTGTTTGGTCACCAATTCTTGTTCTTTCTTGGAATATGAGTGTGCAGATGACAGTGTGGAGACCTGATTTGTTTTGGCAATCAGATCTATTGCTTGGCTGCATGTATTCTTGTCTAACATATACATGCTATGTAGTGCTTTCAGTCAAAGAAGAAATGTCCTGTGTTGATATGATAGTCCAATGTTATTAATAAAATGCACCATTATCTGAAGTGTAGAGAAAAGAAAAGGAAAGCAGCTTTTTCCAACCACTTTGTTTTATTCCCTGTTTTCAGTTTGCCGTGCTTTGCGCAGGTCTAAATCAAACACTTCCAGTTCCTCCATCAGTGATTTGTTGTTGTTCATTTGTATTGTCTACCAAAATGTTGGCGGTACCCTTGCAACCGATAGGTTACTATGTTTTATGACGATCAGGGAATTTCACCCCAGCTGCTTTCTTGCAATAGGCTGTAGGAAGTGACAAAAGTCCCCCCCCCCTCGAAAAAAAGTCAAATAATTTGACTCAGATTTCAGCAAAAGAGTAACTATTAATTTAAAGAGTGTGGAAAAGTTAGTAATTATGATAGGAATCCCCCTCTGGGTTCTGGCAATAGGGTGACTTATTCATAATTTGTAAAAGCATTCTTTACCAGCGCTCTCAGGGTGAATCTTACTATCGTCAGCTATAGTATCTAGTATGTTTTAGTCATAAACTTATCAGCAGACGTTAGGGCTATTTTCAGACCACACACACTGTAGACCTAGGCAATAGATAATCTAGCTCAATCAGCACTAAATACTCCCTAGAGGGTAATACAGAACATTCTAAGACCTATGGTATCGATCAGACTTCCGTTTCATATTCGATCCTAGAAGTAATCATGATCTCAGGTATATTGTCCCATTGCAAATTTTGCTGCCAGCAGCTCCCACCCCCCAAACGGGCTTGTCATAATAATAATAGTAACAATACTAATAATGATAATAATAATGATAATAATGATGATAATTATAATAATAATAATAATAACAATAATGATAATAATAATAACAATAATAATAATAATGATGTTTTATATTTTAGTGTACATGAACCTATCTTGATGTTGAGAGAGTGCTCTTTCAAAGACGCAGTGTACCAGAACTGAAGGCTCTGTCACCAACCCCTTTAAGAGTTTGCTTGTTTGTAGCCCTTTCCTTTAAATGAAGGCACTAAATATCATATCAAAGCCAAGTCAGAGAGTATAGATTGCAGTGTAGGGTATGCAAAACATGTAGTTGTTTTCAATGGATTTTGACTCAGGAGGGGATCTAGATCAAGAATCCACTGGGTGCCACTAAGGCACCATTAATTGAGAAGGGAGAAGTAGTGGTAGTGTTTTGGACTGGCGATCCTGGCTGCTGCCGCTGTGACCTGTCAAAAGCTAAATTTGCCAAAGGCAGTTGCACTTCTCCACAGTGCAGATTTCAGTGCGGATTTACAATGGAATGGAATTTGAAAATTCCAAGATAGCACCCAAAATATGGCCAACAGATAAGGAAATTGGTCATAACTCACTTGAACAATGATAAAGCACATCAGCCCTATATACTTAAGTTGGATCAAGAAGTTATTTTGTGCTACAGCTACAGTGCTACAGTCTTTGTTTGGCCACTTTCAGCCAGTGACCGCATCAGCCTTAGCAGCACCACTCCTATTATATATTAGTGGGTCTGGTTGCGGTGCACGCAGGGGGATCAGGGTGGGCACCACTACTAGAATGCTTCGCTACTAGAATGAGTGTGGGTAGAATACCTTAAGGCTTTACCTCTACTCTTTCGATTTACTGTGGTGACAGCAGTTTCAGCACTCGCAATCTATTAGGTGCTCGAAATCTCTGCGGCGACTGCTGATTTTGTTGTGCCAGCACTTTCAGATGTGCCCGCAGATTGATATTTGACAGCTGTCTGGAGGCCAGCGATGTCCGCAGATCATTTTATTGATCTACCACACTTAAATAATGTTGATCCACTATGGCCAGAGCCCGCCAGAGTTATAGATTGGGCTCTAGTCCTTTCTAGAACTTTCTTAGCTCTAATTGCAGCGTCTCTGGCTGAGTGTTTGCAGCTCTTTGCCATACAGAGATCAAAGCTCACCCAGGTCCCTGGCTGTAGTTGAGATGGTGGGACCACTTACTGCAGAACTGCCACCAGTGCTGATATGTCAAACTCTGTCAAACTCAGAGTCCTGTGTCTCCAACCCAACTGACCCCCGAGGGAGTCAGCGAGTTGCAGCATTCCATATTTTCCTACTGCCGGCGAGAGTATCTTTGTATTCCTAATCTAAATAAGGGGCATCGCGAAACAAAAGGGTCCCCCCCCCAAGGGGTCTCATTGATGGGGGCCGCCACAGCCTTTGCTACAAAGGGGTCTGTCCCAGAGATGGCTAATATGATTGATTTCAGGGCTGCCTTTATGGGCTGCCTTTTTTGTCCTAGATGATGTGGTGGGGCGATCAACCCCAGTCGCCGCCCCCAGAGACGCAGAGTTATTTGCCGGTGCAGTGGCGGCACTTGTTGCGCTGCACAGACTAGATGAGGTGCCCACGGCCACTATTCTGGCAGCACTGCTCCTAGTAATAGGCCCTTGCCCTCATGTGATGCAGCTGCATCTATCTGTGCCTCCCCCTTTTTCTCTACTACTAGAAGCAGTGCGAACAGTCTTGCTGCTCTTACTTTTGGTGTTGGTACCACTTGGGCTAGGAACCCTAGTATGTTTGGAGGCTGCTGGACCGAATCCATCCATCAATTATAGTGGCAAATAATTGATGCTTACAACACCATTACGGATTTCCATATAACGTTTGTTATTGCATATGTTACACTAAACATTGACAAAACATTTCATCTTTCCTCCCAACGCATCTTAGTGATGTGCTTTAGATATAAACTGGTTCCAATTTCTTCCTCTTCGGGCCTCTTTTCCCACGCTTGAGGGTATCCACGCTTTTGATTACGCAATTAGTGGTTCCTTTCATAATGGTCCTTTTATACACCCTCTTATTCTTACCTGCTACTTACCAGTACCCATGATCAGGAACCCATGATCCGCTCCCTGATCATGCCTATCTCTTGCCTTTCCCCTTTCTTCTCCTCCATCTCTCCCCTTACCACTACTGTGGTCGCTATCCCTTACCCTTTCCTGTTCCGCCAGAACTACCTCTACCCTGTAATTCTCTTCATAACCATACCCCTTCTCCCCTCATATACCTGCTCCTCTCCATCATAACAGCCTCCATCTGAATAGCATATCCCTTACACTTACTTTTAATTATTGTTGCTAAATAGTACACTGTCCAGTCCAGATAATGACATTCATTACATGCAATGCACAAGTGTTAAAAATCCGGCCAGCCACAAAAACTTATGATGGACCAAATACAATATAAATATGATTATGAATATAATCAGATAGACATTCACTATATACAGTATACAATATATTATCTAATCAATAGACAATTAGTAAGCTGTGTACTAGATCTAGTATGTGTATTGTCACAGCCTCTCAGGAAGTGACTGCAATACACATAAATCTCAACAGAATTGCATCCGCTTTAGTTTTTGTTGATAAATAGTCTATTGTCAAATCCAGATTAAAACAATCATTGCATATAATTACAGGGGGAGAAATCGTGGAGGGCATATAAGCTTATAATGGACCAAATACATAGATACATTCAAATACATCACACAATTTTAAAAAATCGTCATAATATGCTATACAATCTTGTCAGTCTCGACGGCTTATAGTGGGTCAGATACATAAGTTTCTCATCGAGCCCGCCGAGTTCATGTAAACTAGTATAACAGGACTAGAATGGATTAAAACAATTAATTAACATTTAACACTTGTGACCTTCTATATAGGTCCTGGTGCTATTCTCCAGAACTCAATAAAACATCTGACTGGAATACAACACTAAGTTGCTCAGTGAAATGCGGATGATGACAATTTGCCGGGTGTAAAATAGAAAAGTTCAGGTCATCTTAGAATGGTCAATTAAGTGGGAAATGTAAAGCTTTTAAAGCTTTACCCAAGAGGTTAACTGCAATACACATCATCTGGGAACAATCATTTCTATTTGCAGTAAGACTTAGTTAATGTTGCGAGAATACTGCAAAGAAACAGAGAGCTCAATCAGTTCACACAGACAATAGGTTTATTTCTATTTTGTTTATTTTCTGTGTGAGTATCTGTATGTGAATTTGATTCCGGTCTATATATGGTTGACATAGATTGATTTTAATTACTCAGCTGGAGTTGGCCAGATAAGAAAAATGTGTTCTGGTATTATGCAACCAGGTAGCCATGAACCCATCTACATATTGTAATTTGGTGATGGCATTTTTTGAATTCTAATTCGCAATAGCTATTAACTCGATTGCTCATCTGAAACAAGTAAAGGATTTCATGCATTTAAGCAGAGACAAAGGTGGGGACAACTTCTATCCGTGTGCCTGATTCTTCAAACAGCTTCCCACTTAGACCCATTATCAATAATTACTAACAGGGGACGCTCTAATATATACAAATGTTGGGGTAAAAACTACAATAAAACAGAATAAAAAATAAACTAACATTCATTGTGTTTTCAAACAAAGCCTCTATCCACATTTATAGATGAGGTACCGTAACATTTTTATGTATATCAATACACAAATTTTCGCTCCTTTTAAATTTTAAAGCCATTTCTTTCGGAATTGTCAAAAATGAGAGAAAAGTATATTTTCAACTAATAGATTCAACTTTGGAACAAGGTCAAAATTGTTACCCCTCCTTCCGAATTACTCGCTAGTTACTGTATATACCAAATTCCAAGCAATCCGTTAACAGGCTTTACAATATGTACATATTTCAAATATGATCCTATATAATCACAAGACGAAGTCTAATATACTATCACCTGAGAATTCAATATTCCATTTTCACAAATGTGAATGTCATTAGTGACTTGTGGTTAGGCGGTGTTTTTTGTTAGGCACTCCGAATTCCTCCACAGTTGTACACCCCTGTTCACGACGTTTAATGATTCAGCCTATGTCTATGCATTTACCTGCAATCCTTCCTGCCCACTAATTTGTAGATACCTGAAAATGTAGCAATGGAGCAGAAATGAAAGAACACTCATATAAAACCTTTAACCCTGACAAGATTTTTGAGGAGGTGATGCTTTCTGATGATAATAACCTATCATACGTATTCAAAGTTAACATTTAATGGTCCCTTAGGAACATTCTGGCACGCTTTAATAGGACGACTACATGTTCAAGAGTTTTACCATTTCCTGCCATCCACCTACCGTATTTTAATCAAGATTATGCTTTAGTTTACTTCATTTTCTGTGGAGAGACGGTTGTCTTCCAATCACAGACAGTGCCTCAACTACAGCAATTTCAGAAAAATGTGGCATAATAACCAATGGTTTGAGAAAGCCAACCTTGGCATCTCTGTGATAGGCTGCAGTTGCCACTGGTACTAAGGTAAATCTTGATGGACTTTAATTTTTTAAGGAAGTCTTTCGCAGCTAAGTTAGAAACAGTTAATCCTCACAATGGATATTGAGAAAATGACCATATATTTGAGAGAGAAAAGCAGTATGATGTGCAAAATACTTGGGTGCTAGAGAAATGTCTGCTCTCTCCAATACGACCAGCAGTGGGACAGCAGGCGTGACATCATATTAGGAGTTTGTTTGTCCCAGTAGCCAGTGACCACATGGGTACGCTGCCTTCTTTGATCTTGATCCTTTTAAGTGCAGTTTCAATCATTGTTAATCAAACATCTAACTGTTGCACAGGAATGCTTTTGCTAGCTTCATAAGCTTCAATCAGACACCACGTCGAAGTTCAAGTCACAGGTCACGCACACACACGACCTGCTGAATTGTTATAACGTGATCTCTGTAACCTACCTGGAATCATGAATATTCATTTCACAAATCATTATCAACATCCTGGCTCCCCTTTCAAAATTATGCCTCTCTTACCTGCGACTTATCTCTAAATCACTCACTCTTGGTTCTCTTTCCCGCCATCTTGGTATTCCACTGCCATTTTGGTTCTTCCTCGCATATCTTGCAATAAGTAATTATCAGCCAGGCACATCAATGACCCACATAGCTTGCGAATCAAAGCCCCGTTCAGTTGTGGGATCTAGAGGGACCTGTGGTCCCATCCATGCCCAGGAAAGTGGGTGGCAATCGGATGTGCGGTTGTGTATTATGCCCAGTCTGCCTACGCATTTAGTGCAGCAATCAAATGTCAGAGTTTCAGATATATTCAGGTGAACAGATTCAGTAATTGTTTGGGAGATCCCTGAATGTGTGTGCTTTCTTTGGACTTGGCTGGATCAGATTAGAGCGTTTTATTGGAGGGGAAGAAGCTTCTGTGTATCTATTCAATCCTCGTATAGGACACCTTAGAACCTTTTGTCAGCGCTGGAAGGATTTTTATCTGATCCTGAACAACGCCGTGCTAGGGTCACGGGAAATCTTGTTTTTGATATAATAAATGTGTCAACTGAACCTGGGTTCTTGAATGACGTCATTATCATCGTGCATCGTGAACACATTTGGTGTAAGTATGATTGGAAAAAGAGAGTCTGGAGTGCATGGGAATTGGATGAATGGTAATGGGGCATACAATCAAGATGCCGTCATAGCCTTGATCTTCCTTATGGCATAAGTGCAGATGCAAAAGACTTTATATGGTGGCAGATATCCAATCTTAATCATGATATGTTACAGCAATGTTCAACTATGGTAAGGTTAATTTCACGTTCAAGTTTATTAAAGATCGATGATGTCAGATTAAAGGGGCCGTCTATTGCATTGAGATTTTGTGAGTTATGTGATCTTGGGTGTTAAGATGGTGTGAGGCACTTATAAGTCTACAGTATCCAAGGTGGCAGAAAGAGAGGAGTGATATGGTTAATGAAATTTCTGATATACCAGATGGTAGTGGTCGCACACTATTGGACATGCAGCGCAACTTATTTATGGTGTTATTAGGTAAAGCTTATAGGGTATAGGTATGCCTTTACTTGGAATAGATCTATCGGTGATGACCTATCTGAAAATGGACTAAGACTAGTGCGATATATTTTCTTTTTGTTTTCCCATTTGTCTCTTATTTGTCTTTAAATGTTATGTACTTATTGTGAACTAACATGCATTATAATTTTTTTCCACTCATAATTATTTTATGATGTATCATATTTTTAACGTTTTTTTTAAATTCTTTTTTTTATTCTTCGTCACTTTTTCTACCATAGTGTGGCTAATTCGTGACTAGACAGTTGTAACTAGCAACTTTCTCACATGCCCCGTCCAGGATTTGAACCCAGGCAGTGGTGAGAGACAGCTACCAGTCAGTGGCAACGCCGTAGACCACACTGCCATCAGGTCAGGCCCCGTATCGTATTTTATACATAAAATATGATGTATCATATTTTTATGCTATGCCATAATTCAATAAATATACATACAGATATACATACATTGGAAACCAGGCCATTTGCATGTGTAAATAAATTGCCTCATCAATTGCCAAATTATGTCATCGTTAATCTAGTGCAAAAGAAGGAAGGAATGGGGTTTTACGTCACTTTTAACTGCTTAGGTTTTATCGCGACGATTTCTGAAACCAGGAACCGGGACTAAATTCCGTTCCCTTCACAAATAGTTCAAAGGAGTCTTTCAGTTGCAGGAAGACCATAGACAGTCCTACACATCGCTGGACATTTATATACCGACCAGGCCAACCCGTTTATAGCGATCCAGCGTAGTCTCAAACCTGTGATCTAATGCTTTGGAGTAAGTTAAAAAGTTGAGGGTGATTAAGATACAACACACTTCAATAATACATTCGTCAGCTGAAAGTTTATTGCACAGTGTCTTATCTGTATACATGTAATTACTTTTATAGAATCAGTTTTGCAGTCAATAAAGACGTGTGGGAAACATTAACAGAGTGGTTTGCTGAAAGATGGAAAGTGCAACTCTGTTTAAATACACTGTCACCACAGTAACATATTCAATAAGGATACTATATGATACACAAAATGTCATTAGCTGAAGGCGTGTTGCATAGTTCTCTTTCTGTATAAATATCACTACTTTAAGAAGAAAGATATTCCCAGATACAGTCTGGGGTTATCAGTTTTAGAAAATACAAGTAACTCATTCATTTGTAGAATTGTCATAGTGATAGATATCACGATTCATTATTATTTACACACAATTTAAAAGAATCGCACTTTAATATACGTACATTAAAGGTAAGCATAATATACATGCATGGCAATAAATTCATAATTATATCGCAAATCAAAATCTTGAAAATCGATGTTCAGTAAGCATCAATAGTAACATTCATCAATGTGCAGTTACCTCCCTTAACGACCATAACACACCTAACTTAGTTCCTCTATATTTATGTCTATCTATTTATTGAAATGGAACGCAATATACTACTACTAATTATGTACAGAATAAGTGGAAGGAATCTGATAGCAAAGAGATTAATACTTGCGCAATAACAACATGCAAATCACTCTAGAAAAAGGGATGCACATTGGTCTCATCTGCACATAAAAACTGCATAATTGTAAGCAAAATAAAACCCCAAAACTTCCTTCCTTCCTTTGCATGTATCCACCCATTGTAATTATGATTGTCTCTAAAATATATATTAATTATCTATTAATTAGCAAAAGCAAGTTTTACTTAAAATAATCACTGCAAACATTCGGTATATGAATGCTTAGTGCAGATGAATATGATGTACCAATGAAAATTAACCTGATAGTCTTCCATCAAGTTTTCATGCAAATGTACTTCAGTAGCTAATTGTCCAATAAACGCTTTTGGAGAAGTACATCATAGGAAAAACTACATCCGCAGGATCGTTTGGTCCTATCCAATCATGTAGTAGATGTAGATGACAAGTTTTTTTTTATATCTTATCCAATCTATTACATATTTTGTCTTCAGAAATGTGACAATCACACATTAATAAGCATATATATATATATATATATATATATATATATATATATATATATATATATATATATATATATATATATATATATATATATATATATATATATATATATATATATATATCAGGTGAACTCAGATATGACGGACCCATTGGGACCAGGAAAATTGGTCCGTCATATGCAAAATCCGTCATATGCATATGACCGACTCAGTCCGTCATATGCCAGTGTGTATACTATTGCATTGGGGACCTCATTTGATAGGCATAGAAGTCAAAACAGCGAAAGAATATGCCTGGCTGGACTTTTATTATACATGTATTTGTGCGCCACGCGAACTACCAGATGGTGCGAACAGAGTGCTGTCTGGCCGAACGTATCTCAACGCATGTCTTAGTCTCGGCAGGAATAAGCCGCCTGCTAGACATGTGTTTGTCCGGCATACACAATGCTAATTACATAGCAAATAGCATCGTGTGTGCCGTGATATTGGTCCGTGGTAGTCGGTAGCCTGCGCATGGTCCAATACACGTACTTGATATGCATGGGACTGGCACCAAGCATATTGTCTGTCATAGCCAAAAGTCCGGCGCTCAGTGGTCCGTCATATTCGAGTACACCTGTATATATATACATATATATATATATATATATATATATATATATATATATATATATATATATATATATATATATATATATATATATTATTAGTTTTCAACTGTTTTGGAGTATGATACAACTTATATCTCGCAATCAGAGGGCTGTATCACCCAAGGCGCAGCCGAGGGTGATACAGCCCTCTGATTGCGAGATATAAGTTGTATCATACTCCAAAACAGTTGATAACGAATTTTTCTCATGATTGCCCCCTCGACCTCTGCATAGGTAATACAAATGAACAAACTCGAAAACTTTTCAAAGGCCTGGTTCTCCCCTACTTCTGCTAAATAGGCCTTCAGAGTTTTTGCTGCATTATCATTTGCACGCTGATTGTTTCCAGGAACAACATTTATTTTCTTCACATTTCTCTCCTCCTCTGACAGGTGTGCAAATCTTCTCTTTTTGGATTGATTTGGTTCTAGGGGCAGAGAATTGTCTGCTACAGGGGCAGCCATCTTGCAATGTTTGGGAGATTGCATCATGCACTTAGGGGGTAGGGAGAATTGGGAATTGGATCATGGGCATAATCATCTGATGCAATGCTCAACTCTCCCTACCCTAAAATGGAGCAGGTTCATATAAGAATCCTTGGAGGTTAATATAGGATTCTGAGAGGTTAATATAAGATTCTGAGAGGTGAATTGAAGGAAGTTTACAACACAGCTTCATATCATGGGCCAATTGACCAATCAAAAGCCCAAGATTTTGCCAATCATGAGATAAATATATATATTTATATTGTATATATATCAAACTTTGTGTTCATTTTCATAAATGCATTTCACAACTTAACCATACCAATACATCTTGCAAAAATTAAATCACACCTTTAAGTTGTAACATGGGTTCTCTTAAAACTTATACTTTGAAGTTGGATAAGTTAGATTTATATACATTTGTTATGCTGTACAACTGTTATAGTTATGCTACCTCATAGCATGACAAGAGAGCGTGTATTGTAACTAAACTCATGATTTCCACCTTTTCTTAAGTGCATTACAACATTACACTCAGTATCAAATCACTCAAGAATATGAACTACTCAAGACCTTATTGAATCTCCAATCACTGACATGTGACACTTTTTACATCCTTTTGTTTGTTTTAGAAATTCCCTTTCTGAGCGTCTTGCAATACATGATGGCAAACGTCTCTCTAGCAATAGCAAAATTGCCAATCTTTGTCTCATTACAAGATCACAACGTGTGTTGCGAATAACCTCATAAGACGTATTCATGGATGCAATGAGCATGTTCACAAGGAGGATCACAATTAGAATCCCATAGATACTCAGAAAGGTCTTACCAAAAAAGTGGTTTCTTGTGTTTTCATGTGTCATGGTACTATCAAGATCAATAAGAACATTGAACATGGCATAGAGAGTGTCTGAGATTGAAGGCTGGATTTTGTCTGTATCCAACATGGCATAAAGGGCAAAAGTGAAGGAAATGATAAAAAAACTGCATACAAACATAAAAGGCAAAAGATCAGTGAGGAGCATACGCTGTATCATAATGGAAAATATGCCGACCCGCTTCAGCACACGTGTGAAGAATAGTCCAAAAAGCCATCCAAATATCAAAGCTAGTGCAAGTGCAATATCCTGAAAATCATTCTCAAATACAAAAAGAGTGTACCATGCAATGATTGAAAATGAAAACAGGACAGTTATTATTCTATAGGCACTGTTCCCTGTTAATGTCCACTGACTGTAGACACTCCTCGCAAGAGAACTCAACCCTGTGATATTTCTGTCATGAAAAGGTCTAAGTCTGACCAAATCAATTACCTCAAACACTAAGTACAAAAGAGGCACTATCAGCAAGGCCATGTATGGATAGTGAGTTTTTTGGAACCGTATCTCCCTAACTACAGAAGTATTTGAAGTAGTGGTATATACCTCTGTCACACCATCTGTCACTTTTGGTTCAAGTTCAAACAGTATTGGTTTTCCTGCTGCCCAAAGGGTGCACAGTGTAAACACTGTCATATAGAGCATGTGGAACAGAAACCAAAGATAAAATGGTATCCTATAGACTTTCCACTTATTTTTTATAATGGTCCTGATTGGTTCTGTGTTGACAATGTCTATGTCCATGTCTGGTTGATTGAAATCAATCATGTTGTGAGCAACGAGATGCAGGCAAGAATTTTTATTGTAATCATCAAAAGGGGCGCTTGTGATTTCTGTTACATCAAAGAATGCTGAGGTGTAAGTGCCAAGTTCCAGGTTTTTGATGCGATAAAATCCTTCTAAGTTTACCATGTCCTCAAAAAGGTAACTTTCCATCTTGGCCGCCAATGCAAGAGGTGTCAGATTGTCTAAGTTCAGGGCACGGAGCAGTTCACTTGTACCAAATACACGGTCCATTGGTGTGCATGTGGAAGGGAAATGCCGTCCATTCTTCAAACAGAACCATATAGCAGCAGAATTGCATATGATCTTGAGTGCTTCCCGGAAGTATTCCTTGTTGCCCTTGTGAAGTTTGGACTGTAATACCAGTGTGTGCAAAAGAGTGTTCCCACTTGACTCAGGGCAGAAAAGGTCTGCACCAAATTCTGTTAGCATTGGTATGAGATGTGCATTACCAGTCCAGACGGCAAGGCTGGTGACGCTTTGGCCATGCTTAATGTCAAGCTCACTATAAATCCTTCCAGATGCAGAAGCATTGATCAATTTTGCACGCGCAATTGGATCAGGCATACACAAAAGTAGCTTTTCAAGCAGGTCCTTGTTTCCATGGGGTATTGCAGTGTGGAGAACTGTTTGGTTTGAACATTCTTCTGTGTTGAATATCTTCCAGATGAGATTTGGGAATTCGTCAAGTATGTGGCTTGCTACTTCTTGTGATTGATGTGCAAAGGCAAGCTGGAGTATGGAGACATTTGTGTCTGGATCAATTAGTTTGTCCAGTTGATCGACTGGATCAGGCAATTCCCTTTTTACAATCTGCAAGAACTTTGTCAATGCATTTACCTCTCCCCTTTCAACACTAGTAAATAGATACTTTCGAAACTCCTCTGGTTGATGATGCAGTTGATGTGTGATGTGATCACAACTATTTGATCTTGAAAATGCTGTAGATGCCTCATTTCCCTCCGCTGTAACTTCTCCTTTTCCATCTAGATTTAGGGAAAGAGATTTAGACAGTCGGTCTCTACCAATTAACTCATTTGCATTTTCAGGAAGTGATGAGTAGGGAACAGAGGAACGTTGTCGTACTTTAAGGTTTGCTCTGTTAAAACTTTGTTCTAAAGATCTCTTCCTCCGATTTGATCGTTTCTTCTTTGAACTTTCCTTTCTACTAGTGTCTGATGATAAAAAGTAATTGTCTGTTGTGTGACCATGTCTGCTATTCACACCAGCTGCTTGGTGGATACTGCTCATTAGCAAGTCCTTGGGGCTAATGCTATTTTCTCTCTCTGCCGTATCAGTCTTTTTTAGTGGAATACCATCTCGAATGTCTTCCAAAAGTTTTTGCCGGACGGCAGCATCATATTTGTTTTGAGTTTCTTGTCGAACCAACTGCCTCAGTCTTTTCCTACTCTCACGTTGCCTTTGAGCAAGATCAATCATAGGTTTGTGTGTATGTAGGGAACTGTCCAAGGGTGGCATGGGTATTCTGGAATATGGCGTTGGTGGGGGAGGTGGTGGTGGTGAAGGGACACTCTCACTTATTGCTAGTGGACAAGGTGGACCATGTGGTTGAAGGGTGGTAAAAATGGGTGGTAAAATGGGTGGACTACCAGGTGCAGAGACTGGCAGTGGTTCTGATGGTGACAATGTTTGGGAAGGGTCTTGAACACCATTTTGGCTAGATCCAGGTGGAAGAGGCTCGACAGGCACTGATCCAATGTGAAAGTCAGAATATGTCCCAAAATCAATGCTATCAAATGGAGCGCTGGATGGTTTTCGGTCTGCCACATCAGAAGATTTTATAATTTTGTCATGAGAAGACGGGACTTCTTGACCTATTGCATTTTGGATAAGGTCACCCAATGTCTTATCATTTGAATCAATTTTCTGAGTCTGAGAATATGTTTGGTCTGGCCTAGTAACATGACTTTGGGAATCTCTAGTTAAATCAGTATCACTGCCAACAAGCATGTCATCATCACTATATTCACTCTCCGTTTCCGTTAGGCGATCCTTTAGAACGGTCTGTATTGCCATGTCTAGGATTTTTGTTAAGGTGTCACCACTTACGCTGGGTCTGGGGGTTGATCCTGGGGTTGTGCGAGGTGTTGCAGATCGAGATTTAGAATTGATTCCACTCTTTGAACTCAAGTTCATATCCTCAAAATTCATGTAATGGGATTCCCCTGAAACAAAATGTAAAAACAATTAGAAGGTATTTACCATGAATTTCTCATACCCCACATCTTGCTCGCTGTGAGCAAAGTCATAATGTATCCTCAATATGGTACATTTTTCCCAAAATAATCTTGATTAACTTTTTAAGGTGCTTCAGTAGGGGCTTACAGAGGGTTATCCGACGTAAAACTAGAATTTCGAGTTGTTGTTTAACTCATATTTGCAAAATACCACATGCGTATGTGTGATCAGTGCTGGCCTCTACTGTTGTCCCTATGATTAACTGGCCTCTGTTTGATGCAACAGTGAACCAAATGTTGTATGACCATTGCACCCTGGGTTGCTATTGCTAGTGTCCTGTCTGCCTGATGCTCACCTTGGGGACCACTTCTGCTGAATAGCCTTTCTCGTATTTAATGTAGAAAAATTAAGATTGAGATCGCATGTGACCAAAATAAACTTAAGTTCGGCCGAGCAAAAATAAGGCTTGCATAAGAAACTTATACAGTTGCCAGTTGGTTTTCGATCAACATTTCGCTTTTGAGTATTTTTAGAATTGCTTTAATAACAAGGATATAACTAAAATAACCAGGTCAATGCTTTGGTTCAAAGGCATGAATGTGGTAAATGTTGAAAAAAAACGAGCCCTTGCTTGAATGTGGGGCGTCTGCAGTTATGGTGGCTAGAGCCATCTGCAGCCGATTTAAAAAAGACCAGTGGCGCCATGCTGTACTGAAGTACATTAAAAAGATATACCAAAATATGGGTGTTTGGGGTGTTTATTGGCCTTTTGCCATATATCAATTTGGTTAACGAGAATAAACCAATATATTATTAAGCGGGTATTAAACACATCGCAATTATCATTCTTCTCTGCCATTAACCAGGAAGAGGGAAGGGTCTAGAACCATCATTGTCAATATTCCTAAATTTATGATTGAACATAAGTGCTGATCCAACTATTTGGGCGCTGCAATTTTATCCATAGGTTGGTAAACATACTGCGAAGTATATTAACCATGTAATATACTCGCCAGTCGGAATGCTAATATGCCCCCAGAATGCGATGGTGTTTAAATAGCATGATATGGGAACAGACGATTTATATTCTTCAGTATAGAAATTTGGTATCTAGCATACAATCACCAGTAGCCAGACTCTGAAAGAGAACCAAGTTTGATTTCAGGCAAAAGCAAGGCACATCAGCACACAAAGGTGTATTAAGTACAACGCCAAAGAATCATGATCTTTTGATCCCTAATGATATAGGTACGTATTTAATTGTCATATAGCTGCCACAATTTGTTAGATCTTGCAAAAATAATCCCCACCATGTGTTTTGCCTTTGTGAAAATTGATCAAAATATTTTCAAATTATGGTCTTAAAACTACTTATCTGTAAAGACTATCCTCCTTTTCCTTATCTATAGTTAACCGAATATTGAATAAAGTGAGGGTTTTCCGTCCCAATATCTGTTCTGTCCCATAAACTAGCAAGCAATGGTGAGGTTAATCCTGTATTTGTGGCTTGACTATTAGTGGCTGATGGACAACATTTGAATTCTTTTAGAAAGAGATACCCTTCAACCCCAGTGTGGTAATAACAGGCTTTTCCACACTCTTTGAATTTGGAAAAGTGTTGTGGTTGACATTTTATTATTTGCTCTTTCGAGGGGCGCGCTCACTGGCTTCTAAACTTGGGACAGACAAAATCGAAATAGCACTGCTGAATTCGGCTAATTGCCTTGCAGCATGGAAGATTAAGCCTTTTAAATACTTCCAAAAGTAGTTATTTTGTAAAAATTTCCCAGAAACATGATAAATCCATCAAATTATATTGTCTATTCATTGAAAGTAGTCTAAAATTTTGATATCACTTATTGAATAAATCGTGGAAAATCTCGCAAGTTGGCGTCGCAAAGGGTTTTATTCCGGCCTTCTTAAAGAGATTCTCTCACAGATTTGAGCAAATTCTGTTCATGGGCATAGTTTATCAAAAATACAAAAAAAATACATTAGTAACTGCTGTGCATAGATGGTCAGGCAATTTCGAACATAACTCGCCAAATGGAGCTACATTTGAGAAAACTTTATTGTGATGGTTTGTGATACTGCAGCTTCTACTCAAATAATTCTTAACCCATTAATACTCACAGCGGCTAAATGCAGCCTGTCAATTTTTTTTATAAAAAAACCCAGACAACATAATCATTGGGCAATATATGATGGAGAAATGTATAAGCAGGGCATTATCAACAACTCTCCTTCAAATATTTTGTAAAATTATTCTTAATGCCAATGTTATTATCAAAACTAGCATAGATCCAGACGACCACGCGAAGAGTAATAACTCTAACGCATCAATATATTAAAATAGATATTAAAGAATATACTTGTCAGACCTTGGGTTTACCCAAGATGGGTTAGGATCAAGTTTGACATTAATCTGTATGCATTGACTAAACATACTTGTCCGAGTACTGGGAGGCGTTGGGTTACGAGTTCAATCACACACGCGGGATGTTAGGGTTTGATTTCCCTACAAACTGGGACAACCACAAGCAAGTATTCTTATCTGTCTAAGCCTCCATAAAAGAGGGAAAAACCATAGAAAAAGATTCATGGTATCATTTTTGACAAAAAACACATATTGAAAAGTATTTGAAACGAGGACCAATAATCAGAATTTCACTTTCATTAACTTTTTTTGCACATTTATGATTTATAAGTTATTCTCAAACATAACTAAGATACAAATTACATCTGTTAGGGAGATCTCTAAGCATGGATGTGTTACAAAGGTCTACACATTTCCTACCTGCAGTGTCATTTGCCTTAGATAGGTTGTAGACATAGTCATCATATTTCGGTTGGTAGAGGTTGGTCCATGGAGAACTGGTGGGTTTTTTCTGCCTGTGCTGCAATTTCTTCTGGCCCGCCTTAACCTGCCAATCAGTGAACGTGTTCGCCAAGGAACTCGGCCTTGAAACGGGCGCTTTCTTCGGAAGTTCTTCGAGTTCGATGTCCATCGCGAAATTATCCGCCGCCATCATGAAAATGAATCGAGTTCTTCCCTGAAATGTCTGTGCTCATACGGTTGGTAGAGTTGGGTAGCCTAATGAACGGTGGATGCACATGATCAGTATATATGAGACCAACCCATAATTAATACTGTCACCCGGATTTCCTACATAATTTGTGGCAGGCCAAACTATCAACTATGCGGCAGACAGTGTAAATTGGACATGGAAAGTATGTGGTGCAATCGCTAAATGCGTCGCTGGTATTATAATAATGATCCACATTAATGACATTTATTCTGTGTTGCGTTCATTTTAATAAAACAATATTCATCAAGGCTGGAAAAATATTGTACAAAAAGATGCATTTGTTTTGTGTTATATGTGCCAGTATGTGTTTGTATATTTTTCTTTGGTGTGTGTTGTAAAGAAGTAAAAAACATGCGTTTTGCAGAAATTAAAAAACATTAGCTGTAACACTAATCTATCTATGTATTGCTTTTTTTGCGCATGAATCATCATGTTATCCGTTGAATGAAGTTGGAATGGTGCAAAATGTAAGTATAACATACACGTTATAAGTAAGTATAACAATACTTATGCTTACAATAACAATAAGTATGCTATTACATGGAAATGGGAACCTAGCAGTGTTAACAACCCATATCCAAGAGCGCTTACACCTCCCCCCACATGGCAGTAGACAATTCACTCTAGAACACTTTTCTGGTGCGCTGAGGTTTGACCCATGCCCCATATTATGGGGCAAACCATACATTATCCATTATGATAGGGAACGAAATGATAGGCTAATCATAATGACGTTGACAAAGTCATAGCAGACTCATCTTTTGGACAGCCCTTGATTACCTACTCATATCTAATAGTAGTATACGTATTAAAGTATTTCTATTCATACCACTCTCTTTTAGGTAAATATTTTATTAGTCTAATTTGCCAAAAATAGATTTGGTCTATCTTGCGGAATTTATGTATGGGCAAATACTATTTTGCTGTACTTCTTTGCTGTATCATAGTTGCAGCAGGTCCATATTATGACCCATTATGAAAAGAAATTGTTTGAATGGAACATGTAGTAAGCTCAAAACAACACCTTATTGGAGGGACTCATTATCTAATAATTATTGGAGCATTTGACATAACACATATAACAGTTGATGGCCCTAACACGCATTATTGCTATTAATGGGGGTCAATCCCAGCACATGTGTTGGTTGGGTTTATCCTTAACACTTCCGCTTCAAGCATTGTACATGTTAAATGAAGCTCCCCTGTTAGCCACCGGTTATTCATTGGGGTAGTAAGTCTTGCTTTAGTGACCAACTACTCCACATTTTTGTTTTAATTGTCAAATGTCCATGCCCTGCATGACTACTTCCAAACCATTGTTTTGAACAGGTTACCATTCCTCATGCCTTAGTTATTAGTTACTTTGGTGTTTGTTCTTTTTTCTCTTACTTTGTATTGTGTTCTTTTGCTTACAAACTATTGATTTGTATCTGCTATGATTTCATACTTCACTCATACAGTCAATAAACTTACAATACAATACAGTTGATTGCTGTTGTACTTAACACACCATAAGTGGCCGTTCTCCTTTAACACATCAAGGCAAGGAGCCTGCCCTCACATGTTATACATGCTGGGATTGAAGGACAATGAGATACATGATGCTTCAGTATTTTCTGCAATTCTTTTTTCTTGTATCCTCATATTATATACCATTTAAGCCTAAATTGTATTTGGCGAGTTTTTATTCCATCTGAATCATTCCTAAATGTCGATTATTTTGAGGTTTTTATGCTAGTTTGGGAATTAGTGGGCAGTAATATCTCCAACCTAGGGCATAAGTTTAAAAATTATAAGTGTGCCACTCTGATTAAAATTGATTATTACTGGTGTGGGTAGGGATAACAATACTTTCCTAGTCAATATAAATTGTACCTGAATTACTTCTAAATCTGGGTAATTGTCAGGTTTTACTTTTTTAGCTCCTTAAATGCCATCCGCTGCAGTATATGTACCCACTCTGGGGAAATGTGACATGTTGGATTTAGTTTAAAATCACATTCATAGATTTGGGTTATATTACCTCTCTGGTATATGCTTTTGTCTATATGGTACATTCCAATGCATGGCTATCGGGCATACCATTCCTCAATCATCTTAGTCCTGTATTTGAATAAGGAAGTACCTCTGAATAAGTAACGGGCAATTCCAGAAAAAGTGACAGAACACACCGATCATTAAACCACCACGCAGTGACTTTTTATTTCATGAAGGCCCCCGCCAATGATTTTTTACTTCAGGAAGACCACCACCCCCCCCCCCCCCTCCCACCAATGATCTCAATCAATTATCTTTTAAACCGCCAACCCAATATATTTCTATTTAAAATACAGAATCTGGCAAAAGATGCAAGCAACACAATTACATTGTAATTGTTTCAAATAAAGTGTGCCTAACTTTCATGAAATGAATGTTACTTTTTTTTTTACAGATGTCGATGAGTAGATCTTTCAAATGGAATTTTAAAGAATAACAAAAAAATAAACGTAATAAACCCCTCAGATCAGTGCTCAAAAACTAAGTATTGATCAAGTTACCAATGTTCATAAAGCTTCAAAATACGTCATGCAAATTCATAGCACTATTCATGACTCATAGGTTAAGAGGGGTTAATTATGTCAAGTTGATGAAATTGTGTGATGACGCGACGAAATTTCTTGGTGACGAAATCTCCACAATTTATGACTGTCATTTTGAATCAAAAAAGAATTGTATAAACATTGGGAAGACAAGGGAATAACCATAAGGACCCCACGCCCCTTATTTATTATACCGACACATGTTTATATTTTTTTGTTGACACACTCCAATCGACATGACTTTTAACGTCACTTAGATGAATGAAACAAGTGGATGTGATATCAGCCGATCAACCTAACCAACCAGGCTGCGGCGAATAGCCCAAACGTTACGTTCTAAGCATGTTGGTGCGCAACATTCTCTGTAATGTAAACGATACGAGAGCCCTCCTTGATCTTTGTCTCCTAGTGACGTCACACTGAGGCCAGATTCGAGACACCTTGGGATATAGAGGTTCCATCACGAGTGGATGGAAAGAGGAGGAATCTTGCACGAGTGAGTGATTTTGTGTCTTGGGACGAGGCTTGTTGATAGAACCTGTTTCTCCCACGATGAAAAGGAGAAATTTACACGCTTTACCGTGAGGTTAGCTTGATAAACTAGGTCAGCCAAAGGTCGCCTGTGCACTATTTCAACAATGGTAATACGCGTTTGTTGCGACGTGCACCGTTTGTTTTCCTTAGAAACTGGCGCCAGATCACGTACGTGACGCTTGTTCGAATGCACGCGCACCATTATTAGGTCTACCTTTGACCCAGAGGCAGTGACCCCTTGATTGAAATTGAGGGATCTGATTGGACAATTACACTAGTTTGACCTTTTGACCCCGTTGAGGATTGCCCATTGAGGACGACAAATCCTTAACTGTAAAACACACCTCAGAGTGGGAGAAAGTCAGGTCTTCACTCCAGCGCATATAGTAATTGGTCTCTCGCTACATATCCATTCATCTAACCTGTATAGACCAAGGGTATTGGTCAAACTCTCCATAATGTATGTATATATATATATATATATATATATATATATATATATATATATATATATATATATATATATATATATATATATATATATACATATATATATATACATATATATATATATACATATATATATATACATATATATATATATACATATATATATATATACATATATATATATATATATATATATATATATATATATATATATATATATATATATATATATATATATATATATATATATATATATATATATATATATGTGTGGGAGAAAGTCAGGTCTTCACTCCAGCGCATATAGTAATTGGTCTCTCGCTACATATCCATTCATCTAACCTGTATAGACCAAGGGTATTGGTCAAACTCTCCATAATGTATGTATATATATATATATATATATATATATATATATATATATATATATATATATATATATATATATATGTATATATATATATGCATATCTACATACATACATACATACATACACACACTCACGTTCATGCATACATACATACACACAAACATGCTCACATACATACATATGTAGAGTACATACATACATACATGCATACAAATACAGTACAGGCATTTACTTCCTGCACCAGTCCACCGGACGTCTACCAGTGCCTGGTTGTACAAACACCCATGGATAACATGTCAATAAAATAAGCCAGGCACATAAATGGCCCACGTAGCTTGCGAATCAAAGCTACGTTCAGTTGTGAGGTCATCCGTGCATCTATGTCCAGGAAACTGGGTGGCAATCGGGCGTACGGTTGTGTATTTTTCCCGGACTGCCCGCGCATTTAGTGCAGGAATTGAATATCGGAACTGTACATGCACATACATACACACATACATACATACATACGCACACAAACAGACATACATACATACATCCCACGCCAGGCATGTGAGAAAGTTGCCAGTGACTTTGGGTTAGACGGTGGTTTTTGCCAGGTACTCCGGTTTCCTGCATCAGTTACAACTGGCTAGTCACGAATTAGCCGTAATATGGCAAACAATGTGACGAAATAACAAAATTCCTAATTCCGAAATTCCATACATGCATTACATACATACATACTTACATGCATGGTTCAATGCTTTATTTATGGCTACGGCGATATTAGGATATTACGTAGATTATTCTTGATGACTTGATACCTTACTTCATATATACAGGTGAACTGGCTTAATCCGCATGGACTTGGACCCTAAATTTCTGTCCGGATTAGGCAAAATCCGGATTATGCATAAATGCATAAAATAGAAGAATTTACCAAGCACGCACAGCAAGGCGTGTACATTTCAAAAATCAAGCCGGAATCGTGACCCATCGACTATATATTTACAACCCCCCATTTCTCCCCTCTTTCCCTGCCCTCCCACCACATCCCCCTGGCTATTTAATTGGCTGTCAGCTCTTTGTTTTTTGTAGCAGAGGACATTATTCCTGCCTTCTGCGGCAATGACTTGAGTACGTCGTATCGTATCATGTGATAGGGCGCGCTCAATTCATGATCGGCAATCCGGATAAAAGCAAGCTTTTATATTTTAAATGGTCAAGAGTGTGCCTCGAAAATCGTCCGATTTAGGCGAGGTACGGATTAAATTGTCCGTAATAAGCACTGAATATTGCATGTAAATGTATTGGGAGGGACCGGGCCCTTGAAATCTGTACGGTAAATAAGCCGACATATAAATCTGTTGTGAACCATAAGTAATATGTTAAGTATCATAGATGCCTTTGCGGACAGCCTAGATACGCATATATGAACGGTACATTCAGAGGTCTCAAAGGTAATTCCTTAACCTCTTATACATTTTTGGATACTTCATATTTAGTATGGACCTCTTGATATAGATGGCGCAGTGGTACGATACTTTTTAAATATGTTTGTATTTACCTTTTTACAATTTTGAAACTTCTTAATCTGTCTTGAAATTCTAACTATTATTTTCTTCCATCTCAATGGACTTTAGCCAGCCTTCTATGTCTTGAGTTTGCGTTAAATAAGAAAATGAATAATTGTGCCAGTATTAATCGGTATACCCTGAAGTGCAGTCAATAAAGATACCGTACGATAGTATACAAAGTCTACCGTTTCAGAGTGTCCTAATCAACCAGCGGCACTATCCGTCTATACACCAATGCTAATAATATCACTGCAGTGCAACCAATTCCCACAATCGATGGGAAACTTATTGTGGGTCCAAATGTCGTGTAGAGTTGTGTTATAACAATTGGTCCAACAGCACGTGCCAGGAATCCCGTTGACACAAATAGGCCCATAAGAGTACCCTGCAATGAAAAAGAATGCAGTATTAATATGCGTACCACCGGTATATATATATATATATATTTATATATATATATATATATATATATATATATATATATATATATATATATATATATATATATATATATATATATATATATATATATATATATATATATATATATATATATATATATATATATATATATATATATATATATATACATATATATGTATATATATATATATGTATATATATATATATATGTATATGTATATACATATATATGTATATATATATATATATGTATATATATATATGTATATATATATATATATATATATATATATATATATATATATATATATATATATATATATATATATATATATATATATATATATATATATATATATATATATATAGTGTGTGTGTGTGTGTGTGGAAATATTCATTTATGTTTAGTCCTACATGGCACTTTACTATTTTAGGTATAAGACATCTTACAGAAAATTGTAGTTCTTGTACATCACTTCCAGAGTCTTCTTGATTGAATAAAAATCAAAGCAAATTAGTGAACAAGACCCAAATGTAATGCAACCCTCAATGTAAGCATATTATGATTAACTTGGGTCTCGCCATTGACTCCACTGCGAATTGATATATATCAATGATCTTAATCTAGATACTACATATTCACTTGCCTGAGGCCTGGAGCCTAGTATCTTTGAGAATAGCGTGAAGAGTAGGCTATAGGAGGTCGCATAGCCTACAGACAGGAGGAAGCAAGCTACAAAGTAAGATGCCTATAGGTTAACTAAGAACATATATTTTTCAATAACTTACTAATCAACGTAAATCTATACTGCTTTGCTACATACTGAGAATGATAAGGTAGTAAAATAATAATAATAAAAAAAAAAGATGATAATAATAATAATAATAACAATATTAATAATAGTAATAATGATAATAATAATGATAATAATGATAACAATGATAAAACTACTACTACTACTACTACTACTACTACTACTACTACTACTACTACTACTACTACTTATAATAACGTTGTTTGAAAATTAAAGCAGGAAGGGGGAAGCCAAGCTGCCTTTTACTGCTATCTTGAGCTCTGGTGCCAGAGCTGCTACTGCGGCGATGCCACAAACGGGCATGAATGAGGCTTGGCAAGATTGATGCCCCCCGTATGGCTGCCTAAGGCCTGTTACTTGCTCACTTCTGTAAGCCATAACTGAGGAGTGCTGAAGAGGTCTTATTTGAAAGGTGACATGTATAAGCTCATTGTGAACCTGAATCATTATGATGGTGTATTTACCATTTAATTGAATGTCTTGAGCTGGCGAAAAGATAACGTTTGCAATATTCACCTATAGCATATTGGCTTAGGTAGAGCCTGGGTGTTTCATGGCACCAATGGTATTCCGTGGGACATCCACCAGAAGTCATGTAGGCATCCAGATCAAATGTTGGAGCGGATGAGTTACGTTGCAAGGTAGTGTTGGAACTCAGTGTAACATTTCCAGAAACTGGAAAAGGTTGTTGACAGAGCATGTTACGTATTGTTAATACCAGTTGAAACTGGTTATAAAGTACAACATTTGGTTCACAACATCTTACAACAGTTTAGTAATCATAATTTCCAAAATGTCCGTCAATCTGAATACATGCACACACGATTAACTACGCTCTCTACCTAATATCAGCTAGAAATATGCTAATCGGGTTTACAAGACAACTGAGCACCTCCTGCCAATATCAAAGCTTCCGCACTGAAAACAAAAGAGGGAGAAGTGTGGTGTCGCCGCTGTGAGCCTCGGCGGCTACCCTCATGCTTGGGCGAGATCATAACACTCCCAGGTCAGACAACGTAGAGGGGTCGGATTCCTCTACTAGCAGGACACACCTCCCCGAGTTCCCCTGATAGCTGGAAGTACAGTGGAACCTGTCTACATCGAACACTCATGGGAAATGAAAAAGTGTTCAATGTACACAGGTGTTCAATGTATCCAGGTTCTGAGTATTTGGAGGTCAGGTAAAATAGAAACAATGTCAAAGCTAAATAGATAGACATGATCATTTCATTTCAAAATCTACTATGTCTTTACCTCACTTTCATCACGTAGTTAAAAACTTCACATATTCAGCATTTGAAAAATATCGCTTAAAAATATTTCATATATATATATATCTCATTTGACCACATTTAAAATATACTGATAATTAACGATTTATCAGTTTATAGTAGAAGTAGTAGTAGTAGTAGTAGTAGTAGTAGTAGTAGTAGTAGTAGTAGTAGTAGTAGTAGTAGTAGTAGTAGGAGAAGAAGTAGTAGTAGTTGTAGAAGTAGTAGTAGTAAATATAGTAGTAGCAGCAGCAGCAGTTGTAGTAGTAGTAGTAGTAGTAGTACTAGTAGTAGTAGTAGTAGTAGTAGTAGTAGTAGTAGTATATGCTTTATTTCTCATGAAATCATACAAGGAAAATCAGTGAAAATGAAACGGAAAAGAGAGAAAGGCGAAGGAAACCGAGAGTCGTTACACAGAAACACACACATACATGTAGTACACATACAGGTACAAACTCTAAACTAGATTAATTAGATTGGGCGGCGAGTATTCGCTTTAGACTATCTGTTGTTTTGTCTTTCTACATTCTTGATCACCTAGTCTAGATTTCTAGGCTGTCATTCGTATTTTCCTTTGCTAAAT
>OZ012687.1:49315917-49343867 GCA_963942565.1 Maea johnstoni | reverse complement strand
AACCATTCACTCTGCATTTTTGAATGATGATGACATTCTTACCTGAGATCAGCTATTACCTGATTACCATTCCAGTCTCTCAGTTCTTACGTATTTATAGTCGACTGCAGCTATTTATATCTTTGAGTACAATGGAGTCATTGCCAGATTATATTATTAGAATGTAATACATATACTCGCGTTTTAGATGCTGAGTCCCCGAGTTGTGTAAAATCTAAGAGTATCCAACCTATGTTTCGCTTGGTAATCCGTTCAACCTGGGCGATATTAGGTGATTTCCTATTGTCTTTACTGTAGCGTAGGTATAATTATGCTAATCTTAGTGTATTAGTGGCTTAACCCACTGTATTATCCTTCCCCTATTTTAGTGTATCTAGGGAAGTAAAGGGTGGAACCTGTTGACTCTGTGTATGCGCACTAGATGACCCATAGGCTTGCCTTCTTATCAAGCCACATTCCTCCGTTGTTACGACCCTTTAGTTTACCTGCTCGATGAAGGGCCCCTGTGTGGGATCTGGGTATGTGATAAGGGATGATGTCAACTCGTAGGGTTGTTTGTCAGGATATAAAGATTGAAGTACGCATGCTCAAGGAACTGTTAGAGACTTCGGGGTCAGTTATCTCCATGATGTAGCCACGGGCGGACGGGGTGTTTTGGTGGTAGGCACTGGTGCCTAGGGCTAGGAGCTATATGTATGTAAGTACTCCTCTATGTACCTGCCAGGGTTAGTTTATATATGCAACGCTCACTATTAGTTCCCTGTATATCCATGTATTCTTAGTGACTTATTAAAGCTTACAATAGTGTATATCCTTTGTGTTGTCAAGTTACTACTAGGTTAATCCATGTCAAGTCAAGCCCTTCAGATCAGTCAAGAACTCCTGTCCTATCTAACACCCTCAGATAGATGGCGTAGACCTAAAACACCTACGTTACAAAAGTGGCGCCCTAACAAGGGACTGATCAGGGTTTTGAAGTAGATTTATTTCTGATTTTTGATAGTTTTCTTTGTTGAGAAGCAACTTTTGTCAGGAATTTCAATATGGCTGCCACTAGGTAAACACACCCCTCCCCTTCCTCTGAACCTCGTGGGGATGAGAGTAATGCCCTTGGACTTGGGAAATTGATTAGGGGGGCATGTCGGAGGAGGGGTTAGGTGATTATTGAGTGAGCATACAGAATTTATGGTGTACTATTAAAATAGATAATAATGTGAGCGTTTTTAACCCTGGTGGGGAAATGGGGAGGTTAGTTAGCATGCATGAGGCACCGGCCACCCCAAATGTTAACCCTTTCCTGTCCGTGGCTAAGGAGAGTGAAAATGGGGAGTGCCAGGTTTTGAATTTTTGTTCTCCCCCTGGTACAGAGAGGATGCCAGGTGCGGGAGTTAATGAAATAAAACCATCATTGAATGTGAATTTGTTACAGAAGAGAGACGACGGCGAACCACAGCAGCGTGGTAGTGGAAGGCGCAGAGTGCTCCCCAGCAATTCTTTTGTGAATTCCTGGGTCGAGCGCACGCGCACACATGGCTGAGAACACAACATGGAATGCTCCCCAAGGATACCCTGGGTTGAGGGCAGTGATTCAGGCACTGGTGAGAGCATGCGTGGCGCAGACCCAAACATGAAGTGCTCCCCAAGCAATTCTTGCAGGAATGCCTGGGTTGATAGCACACTTGCAGAGGAGGATAGCCTAGCCACAAGGTTCTGTTATGATTTTACTTTATTATATATAGAAGCCTGCACCTATACTAGATAGGGACTTGTGGCCTACTGTTGGCCATTTAGTTCCCACAATTGCCACATGAGGGAGATTACTGGTAAGTGAGCTCCTAGTATACTGCAGTGCCATCTATCCACAATGGAAGACATTTAAAAAGGGCCTGGGAGGCAGGCTAAGAGGAAGAGTGCTCCCCTGGAAATTCTTACGGATTGCCTGGGTTGATAGCACACTTGAGAGGAGAAGTGCAGACGTCAGGGAGTGCACGCCTGGTGCGAATCACGTAATGGGGGCATTGCTACGAAGGCAACACCCTGGCACTTGGGTGTGGCAGACGTCTGTGCTGCTTGACTCTACAGAGTGGCCGGCATAATTCCCTCCGGACAGCGAGAGGAGGCAGGTTCGGAGACCTGCCGGGAGAACTACAGAGCCGGTTTGCGCTCAGCAGAACCCATTGTATCTTTCATTTTTTTGTGCTTTGCGGCAGTAAATTTTGACTTTCTTAATTTTATATATAAATATGTGGGCATGCACAACCTTGAGTCGTCGAGCCTATATTTTTTTTTATGGATTTCCGCATGGCACCCAAGGACCAGCATCCCTTCGGACTGGCCACCCCTAGGGAGACTGGGTCAAAATGTAATTAAAAATTAAATGAATACAAAAATAACACCATGTGGCGGATTAAGTCGAGTATAAATGGAGAGTATGTATGAGGAACATAGCATACTGAGATAAGACGAAGCCGAAGCAAGGTGGCCATTGAGTATATCTACGGCATTGGGCATAGCCTACAGCACCTGGGAAGGTGGGCAGGGATTGACTTTGGATCGGGCGTCGCTAACCCGTGGTCCGGTGGCCGGAAGAATAAGTGCTCTTAAGCGTGGATCCGTAAAGAGCCTTGTCCATGGCACGCCGCAAGGTCGACACCACTAATTGGAGCACCAGCCTATACCCATTGCCTGTCATTCAATATCATATATATATATATATATATATATATATATATATATATATATTTTTTTTCTTTTCTTAAAGTTACACTGAGTGCACCGGTACGTCCAAGAAAAATGCAAAATGACTGTGGCAGGTGGTTTATGCCCGGAGTCGTGAAGGACTGTAATGGGGCATACCCTACCATGAGGTCAGATTGTGGGACACACTGAAGGTGTGGAAAAAACAACAGAGGACTGTGGCAGGTAGTTATACCAAGAGTCTTCAGTGACTGTGATAACATACCCTGCCATCAGGCCAGGCTGTTGAACACACTGAAGGTGTGGACATAAATAAAATAAAAAAAATAAAAACCAAGAAAACAGAGGACTGTGACAGGTGGTTATACCCAGAGTCTTCAGTGACTGTAATGGGGCATACCCTGCCATCAGGCCAAGCTGTTGGACACACTGAAGTGGTGGAGATACATAAAATAAATAAACACCAATACACAAGAAAACAGTCACAGGTTACTGTGGGCGCGGGCATGGAGTCCCCCACCTAGCCTGTCAAGTTCGGTCAAGTAATTTCGTTGACTAGGGTGGGCGCGGGCATAGAGCCCCCCAGCTAGTCTACCAAGAAACAAGACAAGTAATGAGAGAGAGCAACCGACACTCTTTGCGTACAAGGATAGACTGAATGCAGTTGTTAGGAGGCGCAGGAGATGACGGTTTGCTGAATAAACTGACAGACAAATTCTCATGTCCCAGCGGGGTTACTGTTTTAAAAGAAAATTAAACAGTAAAATTTGGGAGGGTAAGTATTACATTTTGAGTTTATTGCTTTGGGGTTGTATTTAGATCTCACCGCTTGATCCTGATTATGTATTGGACCAAAGGGTGAAATCTCTGTACACACCTCCGAGCATTCTCAGGGTGGGGCAGACCAAGTTGCGCCATTACCCAGGACCACATAATCACAAAGAAGGCATTCCTAGATGTTGGATGAGGATTGGAAGCCGTTTGTGAACCGTGAGATGAGTGGATATTTCAAAGTGACATTTTAAAGAGACATTTGAAGTGAAGTTTTGAATTGACGTGATTAGTGTTCAATGATTAATATTTGTATTTGTATCAGCTATGTAGCAGGTTAGTAGTAAGCTATATTCATTGTAGGGATTCTTTTTGATTATTCAGGTTATTAACTTACTTAAGGTTGTCTAGTGTTTATGAATTAAATTAAAATGTTATAGTCAATATATGCGGACATGAGCAAGAATAAGTAAAATTCTTTTTCAGGATAAGCCATTTTAGACGGCAAAACAAGAACTAAAAATGTTTATTAAAATTATATTACATATGAGTTTTGTACTGTGCTGGAAATATAACATTGTATGATAAGCTTGTATATGGGCATGCAAGAGGAATGCCACTGCGCATCTTTTCAGCGCAGATGACGCAGAGGCCTTCCTCTTGAAGCACCATCATCACCCCAAGTCTCTGTTATGAGTACAGTCATGAAAATTTGAGGTATTTTCAAGTTTTAAAAGATTATTTGCTATGACTAAATTTTTTTTGAAAAAGAAGTATTTTTGGTAATTTTGTATGTGTTTTCAGTGATACGAGGGCGTATCACAGTGCGAGAGGGGAGGAGTGTAGCGTAGGTATAATTATGCTAATCTTAGTGTATTAGTGGCTTAACCCACTGTATTATCCTTCCCCTATTTTAGTGTATCTAGGGAAGTAAAGGGTGGAACCTGTTGACTCTGTGTATGCGCACTAGATGACCCATAGGCTTGCCTTCTTATCAAGCCACATTCCTCCGTTGTTACGACCCTTTAGTTTACCTGCTCGATGAAGGGCCCCTGTGTGGGATCTGGGTATGTGATAAGGGATGATGTCAACTCGTAGGGTTGTTTGTCAGGATATAAAGATTGAAGTACGCATGCTCAAGGAACTGTTAGAGACTTCGGGGTCAGTTATCTCCATGATGTAGCCACGGGCGGACGGGGTGTTTTGGTGGTAGGCACTGGTGCCTAGGGCTAGGAGCTATATGTATGTAAGTACTCCTCTATGTACCTGCCAGGGTTAGTTTATATATGCAACGCTCACTATTAGTTCCCTGTATATCCATGTATTCTTAGTGACTTATTAAAGCTTACAATAGTGTATATCCTTTGTGTTGTCAAGTTACTACTAGGTTAATCCATGTCAAGTCAAGCCCTTCAGATCAGTCAAGAACTCCTGTCCTATCTAACACCCTCAGATAGATGGCGTAGACCTAAAACACCTACGTTACATTTACTTGTAGCAGCTGTCAGACGGTTATCCGCCAATATATGACGCAAATATAGGTCAACAAGCTCGCTTGAGCATATAGCTGGCATAATTGGCTTTTCCTGTGTGCAGATCAATTGCATTAGCTGATAACCTTTCCCGACAGCCACGGTGAGAGTAGGGCTAAAAATACAGTTCGTGTCTTTAGTTATGACAGGGAGGAGGCACAGGAATTCTAATCGGGTAGATCACAACCTCTAAATGTGTATTTCATCATTAAGTAATGCCTTACCTTGGACTGATATATATATATACATATATATATATATATATATATATATATATATATATATATATATATATATATATATATATATATATATGTGTGTGTGTGTGTGTGTGTGTGTGTGTGTGTGTGTGTGTGTGTGTGTGAAAGATATACGTCGTTTTAAATTTGGACCTGTCCGCAGTTGTAGTATTGTAAATCGCGCATTACAAGGCGTAGTCATTGGGGAAAACATCAGTACACGTTTTCGGAATTATTTAAGTAATAAAAAAAATCTAGACTTTTTTCATTATAATATTAAACAATTTTGTATTTTCTCCCCTAGCGACCATAGCGACTTTTCATATGAGTATACTTCAGAGTAAATGGTGTATGCTTTAATACATGTTTGAATCTAAGTATGATCTTATTCACCTTATCCATATATAGCCACTTTGAGAGTACTGATGTAGCGAGCATGAAAGAAAGTTACTTCTGTAACCCTCTATATATTGCAAAATGTACAACGCGGAATTCATAACACGTTACGAATAAAGATGTTTCAACAAAATATATCTTTCAAGATCATTTTCCAATTACCCTCTAAATTAAAAACACATTTTCAGGAGAAGAATGTGACCCAATCACGGTCGACGAATGACAAATGCGGAACTGTGGTCAACTAATATCCATGAGCGGCTACAAAACAAGATTGGAAGACGCCCATAGAGGTGTAAAGAGTACCTAATTCCGCGATGTGTCAAAATAAAGAATATTTCTTTCAATAGAAATATCCTAAACTATTCACGATTTTGATAAAGTTATAGTTGAACAGTTTTATTCAATCTGATGAATTGCACAAGTTAAAATTTGGTCAACTACTCTAAGCACATTACTGTACTACAATCTACTCATAAATAGCATCATTGGCTAGAATCAGGCAAGTATAGTCGCTGATCGTTGCGCTTCCCTCACCTCTCTCCCGATTTTCATCAGGTCGGGAGCGTGAGGAAAATGCTAATGGTTAGAGAGGGTGTGTCGGTGGTTCGCTCCGGCACCCTTTACAAACACTGGCCGCGCTCTACGTGGCCTACCCTGGAGACCGTGTGGTGTAAGGCGTTGGCAATGACTGCTGGCTGTCTCTCACCACTGCCTGGGTTTGAATCCCTGCTGGGGCATGAGAGAATGATGCCATTGACGTGGGATTAAGCGGTGGATTTCTCCGGTTTTCTCTACCAACCACACCAGCCTGTATGCGCCTAGTCGCAATTTAGCACAAAAACTGACAGAAAATGAAAATTCCAAATTCTGGGTTCGACGTGTTCCTGGGCGGTGGTGCAGGCAAGGTCTACGAACTGCAAGATTGCAGTTCGTGTAGAATGATGCATTAGAGACTTATGCCTGCGATACCCTACTACTCTACCCTCAAGAAAACTTGTAGCATTACGAATTTACGAACAAATATGTAAATTTTACTGAATGACCGAAATTCGTGCAGAATAACTAGAACGAGTGCATAGGACATACGCTACAGCCGGTTTATTATCTTATTTATCAATTTCATATATGTTAGCCAAGCTTTCTGACTATTGATACATAGATTAGGTAGCCCTAAGTGTGGTCGCACGGATATCTAGGTGCTCTGATCTTTTTTGCCAATATGAACAATTTCATGGTTACTGTTCGCAGGGCGGGTACTTTCTAATTTAGTATGAATTCATAAAACAATAGTTGTTGTTTTGTTTTTATTTTTTCATTTCCACCATTTGAAATTAGCCAAAAGTATGGCTTTATTTGACAGGTATTCCATGTACCTGGATGGTAGGGCCTTTTGGTAATTATTGTAAAGTTTTAACTTGTCCAGCGCAGAACAAAGTAACCCTTGGGGAAGGGAATGGGTTCAGATATCATCGTTGATTCTTAACCCACATTAACCATTGATAAAAGATAATTGGTTTCGCATCTCTTTTTCTTCTGGTGTCCTGCCATTGAAGAATCAGTGAAATTAATAGTTCATATTTTCCCTTCAATGTAACTCTATCCTCTGAATGCAATTTAACAGCCAGCAGACTCTCCGCAGGGCTTGTGAATATATCAAATTCGAACTTTGCGTGATGATCCAGTTAGTTCATCGTACTGTCAATTGGTGGCAGCACCTGACTGTCTCACCTGAATGCATACCCCCACGAGGAGAGTATGCTCATATGGCATCAGTCCCGTTAAGTTTTGACCTTGGAATTTCATCATTGTTACTTTTGCACCCATTTAAAGTCAAAATCGTCCATAAAATTAGCAAAACGCGCGTATTATTCTACATTACAGTGATTTGCTCCTACCTTTGGAATAATTGGAACTAATCTGTACGTACGACAAGTGGCAACCTGGACGTATTTAAAACACTTTTATTTAGGATGTTGCCTCAGCCCAATGGGTCATTAAAGATCAGCAAATGAAAAAGCTAGAACGCGAAACATTTTTGGTTGTCCTATTTCAAATTGGTACATGTTTTGATGCTTTAATACTTGCAAATCATATGGTAAGATAATGTCTGTCTAGTTTTTTTAATAAGTGTTATCATAGAATGTCTTTAATGGCATTCAACGGTGTTAAGTTCTACCCAGTAAAGGGGGCGCTAGTTGTTTGGTCATAATTATAAATATTTTCAATGTCTAGATTTTCCAGTTAAGATACTTGGTTTGGCCTGATACGACCATAACAAGTTATCCTGGTTGAAGATTTTACCTCGTTTTTGTACTATTGTCCTTGCACTCAAAAGCGGCGACATTGATATTTTGCATTTCTATTCAAAGTAATTACAGATTAACCGACAGATTAACCGACCCAATGCTGAGGCTACTTTCATCCAAACCAAAAGGGCGTAAAGATTTTTAAAAATCATCTTAACCCTTTCATGCTGGTATTCATTGGATAGCTATCACTGAGTACTCTGAGTTAAGTACCCATGTGCCCGGGTTTCAGTCACTTCCCAGGTTTTTTGCATCATTTTGTAATGACCAAATTAGCCTCCAGCAGCATGAGGGTTAAGGCAGGGGAGGTCAAGTGGACGTCTTTATCCGGTAAATTAATGTGATTAGCAGCATTGGCTTGGAATACGCCTGGTCCATCCTTGCCCAGGCTTACAAGGCAATTCTTCTGCTAAGACTTATCCTAGACTATATCGTCATTTATCGCCATTATATGGGATATTCGAATGTTTACCGTCTATGAACGTGCATATCAAAGGTTATTTTCATCAGCATGACTATTTCAAAATCCTTAGGGCCGTTCCATTTAAAAGTGTGGTCGGGGGGAGGAACGGAAGGTAATTAAAAATTCGGCACCCCCCCCCCTCCTGCCAGAAATTATATGGAACCTAATGGGAAAAATTAATTCAGAATTCGGCCCCTCCCCCCCTTCAGAAAACCTTCCGTTCCTCCCCCCCCCCCACATTTTTAAATGGAACAGCCCTTACATACTTCAATTGCAATGGCATACTTCATGAATCATGACCATCTTGTATTTCTGACAAAAGACATCTTATTGAATATTTTGTTGTAGTTAGATTGTATTGTACTTCATTCCTTACATGTTTAACATGGAAAGAATAGCGCTATAGCTAGTATCCTTTTGACCACTACGTCTTGCCCTGGCACACGGCTCAGAGAGTTCAATTAGCCCTTCAGCAGATATTTACGTATAAAACAAATTCTGAATGCTAGCTCACTGTATCTTTAACTGCCATGCAGGGGGCCGTTTCTCATACGGTCGTAAAATACGGACATTGTTGAAATCCGTATTTTACGATATTTCCGTTTCTTGAGAGCCCTGTTTGTTCCGTATGATACGACAGGTCCGTTTCTTCAAGCCTGTCGTATCGTAACATACGGCAAAAATCGTTGATTTTCAACGACACCTGCAGAGGTGTCGTTAAAAAACGATTTCTCCGTATTTCTCAGGGCAATGTTATCTTAGCACCATAGATAACTTTTTTGAGACTAAAATTTATTATGTAAGATGGACCAAGTGTGAAAAAGCAAATAAAAACTTTATTTTCACTACCGTTTTTGGGGAGAGAAAATATATATATTTTTCACACCACTCTAGAGGGAAGGTTAATGAATCTTTATTTTTCCATACCATCTGATAGCGAACAAAGAAACACACTCTACTTTCACGACCGTTTTGGGGGCAGAGGAAATAAGTATTTTTTCCTGACCACTCCAGAGGTAGGGTAAATAAAACTTCATTTATCCTCCCTTTAGAGAAGGGAGATATCAAACATCTAACATCCTGTCTGTCTGTCTGTAAATGTTATCTTTCTATCGTTCTATGTGAGAGCACGCGCGCGCGCGCACACACACACACACACACACACACACACACAGACGCATACATACATGCATACATACATACATACCTATAGATAGATAAATAGATATATGGGTAGAACTCATTTCATAAACTATGTCATGATGCAGTCAATAAATTATATCATACTATGTGCCCGTCGGTCCGTATTTCTATCTATCTATCTTTAAGAAAATATATATCCTCCCTCTGGAGTGGTCGGAAAAAATAATATTGTATTTACGCTATCCCTGGAGTGGTCGCGAAAATAAAAGGGTGAATAACGTTTGTTTACCCTGCCTCTGTAGAAGGAGGGTAAATGAAATAATACTTTATTTTCACTCGCGTTCTAGAGAATGAAGGAAAATATATTTCAAGCAATGACTGGTTGGCTCGTTTTCCTATTGGTATGGGGAGTTATCATTATATCAAATAGAAAAATCAACATATATCAACAACATTTATCTAAGCAGGCACTTTTTTCCAAAGATCTCAAAAGAATAAATATACGGTGGTGAAAATAAAACGTTTTTTATTTGCTCTTTCACATTTGGTCTTAGCCAGAATTTAAAAAAATAGCTTTCAAGAAATTTCTGCCAGTCCAGATTTAGTTTCTCAGTTTTCTTAGTTAGTTAGTTTTTCAGTAGCGTCCTTTTTTGGAGTAATTTGTGGGGTTCGAAGACGGCATGTTTCGGTCAATGGTATTTTACATGGGCGTGGCGTACATGATTAAAGCTTTGCTCTGGCGGCAGACTCCGTAACTATAATCAAAATGGCTCTAAACGCAAATCTTATTATTGCATGGCCCAACTTAAGTTCATTTTGGTTACAGACAACCTCAATCTTGATATTTTAGTATTGCAATATATTGCAGCAAAGCAATTTTAATTGGTTAAAAATGAATACGAGAAAAGTGATTCAGCAGAAACTGTCCGCGGTGTGCGCATCCCATGCAGGCAGACAGGCAACTGGCAATGACAACCTGGAGTGTAATGTTCATACATCACTTGACGCAACTGTTCATCGCCGGCGTGCAGCGCCGCAAAAGTGAAACGGCAACAAGTGTAATTCATTGAACCTCAGAACAGTAAGTTCATAGTATAGGCAAAATTTGATTGCGATGCCACAAAGTTAACGACATGTAAAGGCATATTGATAGAATAACTATTGTTCATTTATTTGAAAAGGCATTAGATTAATAGATCAAAAACAAATTTTGAGCTATTTTGGCGCTCCTAATTGGGTTCTAACGACATTCCAGTGATGCCGAGCCCCTTGAGAGTAGTTAGACAACAGGCGCCATATTTGATTTGGATATTTACCGGCTCGCATGACGAAGGTAGGTCATAATCAGTTTCGGGCCGTATGTAAATATGTGGGGTCATTGATAAAAGTGGCCTAGAGGTTCTTTTCAAAGATTTACTCCGGTTGTCAGTCACCTAAATGACAAGACTAAACACGGAATGCTAGGAACGATCTCAAATCCGCTGATCCCAGAGAGAATGTCTGACTGAATTGTAATATTATTGATAATAATAATAATAATAATAATAATAATAATAATAATAATAATAATAATAATAATAATAGTAATAATAATAATGATAATAATAGTAAAGGCCGTCTGCAGCCGTGTACTAGTATTGGCGCAACGTTGTAATGCAGTACCTTAACTCTCTTGCCAAAGGACAGACCACAGCGTCAACCCTTTTGCTGTACGCGAGGTTTCTGTCCTCGCTGAGTTCACCTCAGAACGCTACCACTACTCCATTGCGTGTATGAACACGACCTTCCATGACGTCATAGTCTTTTGGTAAAGAGAGTTGGAGTGGAACATTATGTGGCACGGCATGGTAAATCGTGTCAGTTGATGTCCCGGGGAGGGCACTCAGGTACAGAGGGGGGCCGCACCCGTGTTTAAACACGGAACTAGCAAACATGTTTGTGGGACTTACAACATGTATTTAGCTGTTTATGGAACATTTCTAAGGAAATTATTTTAATAAACAGTGATTTTATCAGGATTTTCTTCCAAGGTAATAGTTTATTTGCCAAGTAACAGTGAAATACAGTCTGGGACCACTATTCAATGATGTTAGCTGACAGACAAATGATTTAAATATCTAAGAATCATGTATGCCTATAGTAGTCGGGAAACCCTTCAGTAAAAGTAAATCATGTTATAATCTGAATGATATAAAATGCTCTCATATAACTATATTCATAGAATAGTTTGAAAATATTTGTTGTGATGTGTAAGCGACTTATGGAATTTTTCAAATGAGGACAACAGTTACATGTGTTCATAATGAATAATGTGCTTTTTGGCCATATTGCCGCAAATCTGCCAAACTATTATCTGCACAAAATTGCCAACAATTTTTCCCATTTTCCCATTCAGTAACACCTTGGGTGTATCAATAATCCATCTTCATGCATCAAGTTCAAAATGGTAAATGTATGTTAAATCCCAAGAAAAAATTATGCAAAATTCCAGGAATGACCTGTTTATAGAACCCATCTATTAATGTGCCTGAATATATCTAACTCAGAGAGGAAGATGCAGTATCAGTACCCTAAATATCCCCTTTGGCTATTACCATAACAGAGAGCGCATGATCCAAAAATACTGGGCAGTCACATAACCAACCTTTTTACTATCTCTAGCGGGGCGGCTAAGACAAAAATTGTGCACTTTGTGCGAAAAGCGTGAAACTTGGTACAAATATACTTTGAGTGATGCTAATCAAAATTCTTAATGGACGCAGGACGTGAGTTACCATTAAAGACTATTTTTGGGGCATTTTAGGCAATAAATGTCATAAAACGTGATTTTTTGGGAATATGTTAATAAAAAATCTAGGGAAGAGAGTGGAATCTCCAAACTTAGCACAAATACACTTCTTGGGTTGCTGATTATAACTGATGTAATAAATATTATGAAGTTGACCCATAGGGTGTGTTTTTGGGGTGTTTTCAGCAAAAAATAGTAGAAAAGGTGAGATTTTTGGGATCTGACAATAGAAATCCTATGCCTGAGAGTAGAAGCTGAAAACTTCACACAAGTACACTTAGAGAGTTATTGATAATGACTGTCATCAGTAAAATTTGTGAAAGACCCCAAAAGTGACTGCATTTTTGGGGTAATTTAGGCATAAAATGTCATAAAACATGATATTTCGGGAATATGTTAATAAAAAATCTAGGGAAGAGAGTGGAACCTCCCAACTTGGCACAAATACACTTCAAGGATTGCTGATTATAACTGATGTAATAAATATTATGAAATTGACACATAGCATGTGTTTTGGGGGGTTTTTCTGAAAAAAAGAGTAGAAAAAATGAGATTTTTGGGATCTGACAATAGAAATCCTATGCCTGAGAGTAGAAGCTGAAAACTTCACACAAGCACACTTAAAGAGTTATTGATAATGACTGTCATCAGTAAAGTTTGTGAATAACCCCTTAAGTGACTGCAATTTTGGGGTAACTGGTATAATATGTATTATGAAATTGACACTAAGGGTGTGTTTCTGGGGTATTTTCAGCAAAAAAGAGTAGAATAAGTGTGATTTTTGAGATTGACAATAACGAAATTTAAGCCTAGGAGCTGAAGCTAAAAACCTCACACAAATACACTTAGAGCGTTATTGATAGTGACTGTCGTTAGTATGTGAAAAAAACCGTAGTGACTGCATTTTGGGGGTTATTCAAGCAAAAAATGACCACAAAAAGTTAGATTTTGGCCATGTAACCAAGAACAAACATACTTCAGAGTAGAAAGTACAAACCTCACACATATTCTTTGAAGGTTATTGATTAAAACTGCTTTAGTTAAAGATATAGTGCCTGATTTTAGGGTAATTTTTATTGAAAAATGACTGAAAATGAGATATTTTGGGGATCTGTGGCAAAAAGATCTACACTTCTAAGTAGAAACTGCAAACCTCAAGCAAATATTAATGCAAGATATTGAATGAAACTGCTAAAAGTGCACCTTATGAAATAAACCAATACTGCATGTATAATTAAGATCCATTACAATAATTGAAACAAGATATTGGATTCTATCAAGAGTGTTCAATATTATTGATTGTGTAGTTTGGAATGATTCTGTTAAATAGTATTCCTATATCGTTCACTTTCTTAGATTTACAATACTGAATTGACACATTAACAGCATTTTAAATTCATATGAGAATGAAAATTAGGCGTACAGCTTAATCCACTAGCCCCATAGCGCGTGGCTAGGGAAAATTGAGCTGGGGTACAACTACAATAATATTTGACTTAGTAGCCCGACTGGCTAAAAGAAAAGTGGCATTTTAAGATCATGTTAAGAGGATTATATGTTCAGTTGAAGAACACCATTTGACACTTCAGTTGTCATTTAGCACAGTTTCAAAATGAAATATAACAAAGAAAAGATAGCTTACAACTAAAATTGTTTTGGGATAGGAATACAGTGGGACATGTAGAACTGAGTATAGATAGGGCTATAAGATCTTGGGTGGAGCTATGGCAATTTAGAAACCAGAAGTCCTGCAGTCTATCAGAATTTTTAAACAAAACCTGAGCCCTAGAATCTCAAATAATACAAACATCAATCAATCTCCACATGCTTGTTGTACCTGGATCGATTGGTGCCTCAACTACAATAGAATAGTGTGGTTCCAAAGGTTTTTGCTGACTTAACCTTCACTCTATTCATCATCTACTTGTGAAGCATTCAATAATTTGATGGTGGACCAGTATAGATATGTTTGATCCATAACAAGTCCTAGGTAGCATCAACCAATGTATGCTGATAGTTCCTCCTCTTATGTGTCTTCCTGATTGGTTATACTTTAGAAGATACCTCTAACATATAACACTGAGATCATAAGATGTCTAAAATGGAGTTGTAGATAATATTGTGAATAAAAATTCTTCTCAAATCTTCCAAAATATTCTCACAAAAGTTAGATATTTCAAAATTAGTAAGGCCTCTTTGACTGAATAGTTCAAGGTATTGATTTAGTCATATGTATTCTGCAAGGAATAATATGGAGTATGTTTAGGTCATTCATTTGTTTAACATACTTAATTTTGCTTCATATAACTAATTTTGCATACATTATTTACTTATTGATTCAGATATTTTGCATTGAGATATTAACCAAACCATATCTTGATCGAAAATTTCAACCTTTTTATTGATGACATATGGCTAATGTAGTGCCTATTCTACTTGAATGACATCCACACGCATATATATATATATATATATATGTATATATATATATATATATATATATATATATATATATATATATATATATATATATATATATATATATACATATATATATATATAGGGGGTTATTAATCAAATTCACTACATAGAAGTGGAAGGGGGGGGGTTAACCTAAGCCATAAACTGTTGTATGATAAAGATTGAAGGATCCAAAGTTGGCAAGTCCATCCAAATTTGGTAGGGAGAAAAAGAGTCATGGGAACAAAACTTGACGATACTTTTACAGGCTCAAAATATTCACTATGACCTCTACTCAGCTTAAAAATTGTACCTGAAAGAGGCAAGTACAGGTCTTAATGCAAGTGTACTTTGTCATTGTTAGCAAAATGCTTTAATTGCTAGGTGAATATACCACTTTCTGATACATAGACTAAATCGCAACTGTAAGAGCAGTTTACCTGAGTATGCATAACACATGCAATAGATTATAGGGAATATAGGATTCACAAATGATAAAATCCAATGATAAGGGTACATGAAACATCTCTGGTCAGATGTGCATTGCTTTAAGATAGATTTTAGTTATTATTTCTTTCATAACAATACCAAACCGACATATGCTGGTGAATTAAAGCTTAACTTTTCCAGTCATTTTATGATAGATATACCCCCAAAATCAGGCGGTATGAATTCAATCTCACAATTTTTACTAATGGCAGTTCTAAACAGCACAATAAAAGTTCACTTGTGTAGTTTCTACTGTGAAACAATGTTTAGAGACACCCCAAAATTCTCATATTTTCAGTCAATTTTAATGAAATTACCCGGAAATCATGCACTTTTAGTTGCATTTCATACTGTTTACCAATAGCAGTTTTAATAAATAACCTCCAAAAAATTATTGTGTGTGAATTGCCGTTTCTACTCTGAAGAAATTTTAGGTTCAGATCCCCCAAAAAAACAATTTTTGTCATTTTTAAAAATAAAATTACCATAAAATCAGGCACTATTGGAACACTTCATAACTTTTACTAAAGCATTTTTAATCAATAACCTTTAAAGGATAGTTGTGTGAGGTTTGCGCTTTTTACTCAGAAGTATAGGTTTGTTCTAAGTCACATTGCCAAAATCTCACTTTATGAGCTCATTTTTTGCTTATATTACCCCAAAAATGAAGTCACTTAGGGGGTCTTTCACAAACTTTACTGATGACAATCATTATCAATAACTCTCTATGTGTACTTGCGTGAGGTTTTGAGCTTCTACTGTCAGGCATAGGATTTCTATTGTCAGATCCCAAAAATCTCACTTTTTCTACTCATTTTTGCTGAAAACACCCAAAAACACGCCCTATGTGTCAATTTCATAATATTTATTACATCAGTTATAATCAGCAACCCTTGAAGTGTATTTGTTCCAAGATGGGAGGTTCCACTCTCTTCCCTAGATTTTTTATTAACATATTCCCGAAAAATAATGTTTTATGACATATTTTGCCTAAGTTACCCCAAAAATGCAGTCACTTAAGGGGTCTTTCACATATTTTACTGATGACAGTCATTGTCAATAACCCTTTAAGTGTACTTGTGTGAAGTTTCCAGCTTCTACTCTCAGGCATAGGATTTCTATTGTCAGATCCCAAAAATCTCACTTTTTCTACTTTTTTTGCTGAAAACAACCCAAAATCACACCCTATGTGTCAACTTCATAATATTTATTACATCAGTTATAATCAGCAACCAAAGAAGTGTATTTGTGCTAAGTTTGTAGATTCCACTCTCTTCCCTAGATTTTTTATTAACATATTCCCAAAAAATCACGTTTTATGACATTTATTGCCTAAAATGCCCCAAAAATAGTCTTTAATGGTAACTCACGTCCTGCGTCCATTAAGAATATTGATAAGCATCACTCAAAGTATATTTGTACCAAGTTTCACGCTTTTCGCACAAAGTGCACAATTTGGCCAAATTCCTGAGTTAGCCGCCCCGCTACTCGGAACACTAGCAGGGTGGTGGAAGGTGGTGGATGCATTCTCTAGTGAGTGGGCTTTGAGGAGGGTTCATGAATACCAAAACTGGACACTTAGGAGAGGGAACCTTCAAAAGTGGACTTGAAGGAAAAGTGAAAATAAAGTGGGAGTGTGGTAGGTGCATACGTCCATTTGATTTATGGTATGTATTGCCAGAAGGTCTTTTGGAGAGGAACAAATGCATGGTGACTAAAGCCCCTTTTACACTAGCCGAAATTTTGCTGGCAACTTGCTCGCAACGTGGTGGCAACCGATAGTTGCGGGGAATTGCCAACACATTGCCACCCGTCGCCAATGATCTCCAGGACGTTGCCACTACGTTGCCATCATCGTCATTGGTCGCCAACGCTTGGCAACTTTTTCAAACTGTTTAAAAAAGTTGCCAAGCGTTGCCATGGTCTCCAGACTGTGAATGAGTTGCCAACGAGTTGCGAGTGAGTCTCCGACTGTTGTGACAGTGTTGCAAGAGGTTGCCAATACGTCTCCACCAGGTTGCCAATGCTTTACACAACTCTGTCACAACAAGTGGCAACTCAGTGGAGACCACTGGAGATCATTCGCAACCTGGTGGAAAGGTAGTGGCAACTTTGGCAACTCAGTCACCATAGTTGGCAACTCAGTGGAGACCATTGGAGACCATTGCCAACACGGAAAAATGATATTGCACGAGGCGCTTGCGCCGAGTGCAATATCATTTTTCAGAGTGCAATAGAAATTGATATTGCGTGAACCCAAAGTGCCATATTCATTTATTATATGCCTACTGCTTATTCAAATAAAATGATTTACTAATTTAAAGAATTTTGAAAATTTAAATATGATTCATATTTAATATATTCTTGTGTTAATTCAGTATTATCGCAATCAAAATACTATAAATACTATATAAAGTCACATGCATTAATTTCAGACATGTAATGATTTATTTATTTAATTTCAAAATGTGTTTTCCCAATTCCCTTCCTAATTATGATTTTACAAGAAGCCCAATTTCTTCTGAGTTCCTTGTCTGAATTCACTTCTGTTGGGTTACTTTTCAAGAGTTGAAGTTGAGAATTGAGCACATGAACCTGACAACTCTGGGTCTGAGTGTTGGAAAGTAATATTGCACCCCAATATCACCTTTATACGGTGGTCATGTGACCATGGTCTGACCATCCACAGCCGAGAATGAGCAGTAGGCATATAATAGTATTTTGTATTGAAATTTTAAAGATGTTTCATGTTATTTGTATTTTTTCCGGTATTTCATCAATAAACCTTCCAATAATATATGTGTTTATGTATTTCTTTTCAACAAAATATGGTTTAATACATAATAAAAAATGCAATACAGGCAACTCTACATAATGCGGACTGATGTGAATCCTAGATTTCAGTGTGGATTAGGCAATATCGATCCGGATTGTGCATGATCTAGATTTTGTCCAGATTATGCAAAGACTCATTATAAATCTATTATCGAAAAGATTCATTATTAAATTCCCTTAAGATTAGGGAAAATTATAATGATGTACATGTACACCTTAGATGAGATGTCCCCTTAAATGTCTTTTTACCCTCTATATTAAAAACACATTTTCAGGAGAAGTCAGTGGTTGCTGCTGGCTCTTTTCCAGTCATTTTAGCTAGGCATAAAATGAGATGAAGAACCAGCTCTTAACATTTCCCAACAAAATTATAACATTAGAAGAGTTATCAACACTTTAATAGATAGATAAAAATAGTATACCACTAACTAACTTCAAATGTGTTTTTATATCGTGGCATACGCAAAGCAGATAATTTTCGAAATTGTGACCCAATCACGGTCGACAATGCACGGGTGACAATGCGGAACAACAAGATAAAACGAGATGCAAATACGCCTATAGAGGTGTACAGTGCCAACATTTAATTCCTGCAGTAAATGCCCGGGCAGCCTGGTCGTAATACACGACTGCATTCCTGATTGTTACACAATTTCCTGGGCATGGATGCATGGATGACCTCACAAATGAAAGTAGCTTTGATTTGAAAGGTACGTGGGTCATTGATGTGCTTGGCTTATTTTTTTCTGACTTGTTATCCATTGGAGTTTCAAAACCAGGCACTGGCAGACGTACGGTCGACTGGTTCAGGAATTAAATGTCTGTACTGTAAAAGGTACCTAATTCCGCAATGTAACACAAGTAAGAATATTTCTTTCAATATAAATATTCTAAACTATTCACAATTTCGATAAAGTTATAGTTGAACAGTTTTATTCAATCAAATAACTTGCAAACGTTAAAATTTGGTCAACTACTCTAAGCACATCACTGTACTCCAATCTACCTATATAAGTAGCATCATTGACTACAGTATGGCAAGCACAATAGATGATCGGTGCGCTTTCCCGGGCTCCCTTTCGATTTGTCATCAGATCGGGAGCGCGAGGGGAATGCTAATTTTGAGAGAGGGTGTATCGGTGGTTTGCCCCGATATCCTCCACTGACCTTGACCGTGGCCTTCCGTGTGGCCCACGGCGTTGTCAATGACTGCTAGCTGTCTCTTAACCCTGCCTGAATTTGTATCCCTGCTGGGGCATGAAAGATTGATGCAATAGACTTGAAACCAAGCTGCGGATTGGTTTCCCTATCATCCGCACCTAACTACATGCGCCCTAGCAGCAACTTGGCAGAAAAACTGACCAAAAATGAAAATTCCAAATTTATTTTTTAGCGAGTTCCTGCGCGGCAGCGTAAGCAGGGTCTACCAACTGCAAGATCACATTAGCATGCGATACCTTCACTACCCTAACCATGAGAATACTCGTAGCATTAAGAAATTACGAACAAATATGTCAATTTAACTGAATGACCAAAGTTCATGGAGAATAACTAGGACGACTGCAAATGACATGAGCCTCAGCCGGTTTAACATCTCATCTATCGATTTCATATCTGTTAGCCAAGCTTTTTCTACTTTTGGTACATAAGCTAGCTAGCCCTAATTGTGTGGTCGCAGGGATATCTCTGTGTTCTAATATTTTTTCATTGAAACAAATTGCCAAACGAATGTTTGGCCATAATACTAGTATTCATTTTGAAATGAAGTCTTTTTAATCCAATATTTGAAAAACAAGTCACATAGCTTTTGCATCTGCGGCACACCGGCTTGGTCTACCGCGACTGATAAAACGTGCATTGTCGAGCACATTTGTGGTGAAAGATCTTAATAAAAACGAAAGGAATATTTTCCAAATTTCCGTAAACAATACAGGCGTACATATTGCTGCAAAAAATGATATTTGAGTTTGTGAACGATAGCCATTTAATCACGAAATTTATGAAAGGACTAGGTAGAACTAAATCAAAGACATGACGAGCATCCATATTGACAGTGACGTCACTAGACTGCAAAGCATGCCGGGAATGCTCAAATCTGACTGGGATCTAAACTCAGCCGATGCGAAGACGCCCAAGATAGAACTAGAAATAATCATGAGTGATGTTGCAATCAGATATCTAGGTGCTTTTTTGTCAATTTGAAAATTTTCATGTTTACTATCTGCAGCGTGGGTGCTTTCTAGTTAAGTACAAATTTATAATAAAAAGTTGTTGTTTTGCTTTTATTTTTGGATTTGCAACATTTGAAATTAGCCCAAAGTATGCCTTATTAGGCAGATATTACATGCACCTGGATGGTAGGCCCTTTTGGTGACTACTGTGAAAGCTTTGACATGTTTTGAGCATCAAGTTTGATTGTTAACCCACATTAACCACATGCATTAACCAATGATTAAAGATAATTGGTTTCGCATCGTTTTCTAGGGTTGTCCTGCCACTGAAGAATCAGTGATATTAATATTTCATATTTTCCTTTGAATATAACTCCATTATCATCAATTTCGTTTTTTTCACAGATCTTTAATAAATAATGCAATTTATGTCCCAAACACCTCCAAAGACAACATTGACTACACCATTGACAACATGATAGAGATGTATTGGCGACCTCTTGTAACACTGTCACAACAATTGAAGACTCACTGGCAACTCATTTACGATGCTGGCGACCAAGGCAACGCTTGGCGATTTGGCGACTTTTTCAAACAGTTTGAAAAAGTCGCCAAGCGTCTGCGTGATTTGGCAACCATTGGCGATGCAAGGCAATGTACTTACAACCTACTGGCAACGTACTGACGATCATTGACGATAAGGGCAATGTGGTGGCAACTCCGCCGCAACCATCAGTTGCCACCACGTCGCCAGCACGTTGCCAGCACAATTTCGGCTAGTGTAAAAGGGGCAGATCGGCTTGCAACTGAGAGAGCGGCCAAAATTGTTTCCCGTTAAAATTAAAACAAATGATTGACCAATTTATAAACTTCCTCAGACTTATGACCCATAAAATTCATTCTAGCGCAAAGCATTATACAAGTTTACAATAATACATTATTTATGCACTGGAATTCATGTTTATTTCTGTAACTGAAGGTGAATTATGTGTGGTAAAGGTATGTGATTTGCCAAGTGAGATTGAAAATAATATTTCACTTTTTTCTTATGCATTTACCCTACTTTGTTGAAAAGTGACACATAAAAACATATTATTTCATAATTTATTGATAAAATAGCTGAAAAAAATTAAAATTACATGTACAATTTTTAGAAATTCACCGTCGTGTTGCAACTACATTGCCACATTGCCATCGTGTTGTAACTGCGTCGCCACTTGATGTCAATGCATTGCAAGCGTTTGCCACTGCTTTGCCATGGAGTGGTCAGTGGTCTCGACGGTGTTGCCACAAGGTTGCTATATGTCTTTACCATGTGGCCACTGAGACGTCAATGAGGCGTCAGTACGTTGTAAGTCCAATTACACACATGAACTTTTTTAGACCTTTTGCAATGTCTTGGCAACGTTGTGGCAATGTGGTGGCAACTAGCGGTTGCCACCACGTCGCCAGCAAGTTGCCAGCAAAATTTCTGCTAGTGTAAAAGGGGCTTTATATAGCATCCCAGCAGGGTGTAAAATGTTTGGGGGTAAAGGAACTGAAAAAGCATGCATGTGTTTCTAATCGGAGCTCCTACGCCAACTTTTATAGTGGGGACTATTAGTTCATCGGTGTGAGGAAAATATCAATACGATGTGATGGATAACATATTTTTTTATAGTTTTCCTCCGTTCCCATCTTGTGACCGTTTCAATTCAAAGGAGAAAAAGGTGTATTTTGTAAACTTCAAATTGTAGACTTCATTACTTTGGGTCAAAATCAATGTGTGTGTGTCTGTGTGTGTGTTCGTATAATGTGTGTGTTTGTGTGTGTGTTTGTGTTTATATATATATATATATATATATATATATATATATATATATATATATATATATATATATATATATATATATATATGTACATATATATATATATATATATATATATGTATATATATATATATATATATATATATATATATATATATATATAAATATATATATATAATGAAGGGAAATTAACGGCATATACTTCTTCAGATAGGCTTTAATTCACTTCTTTGTAAGAACAAGGTCATGTCAAAGTAACGTAAGATTGAAGTAGTGAAAGTGGGTTATTACTTTTTAATGAAGTTCCAAAATGTACAGAAAACATTGAGCTATTTGATTTCAATTGCACTTGCTCGCAATATTCACCTGAAGACTATCGTGAAATCATAGATTCTAATTGAATTAAATCTTTTTATGAAACAGTCTAAGGTTTAAGTATTAAGTTATTTACATGTAGCTAAATCAATGGAATAAATATAGATTAGATATGTTATCTATATTAAGAAAATAAGAAATATTCTTAGGTCCTACATTCCATCATTGAATTGAATAGAACATATCTTGAACTCCTCGTTTTCTAAATACACTAGCTCGCAACATTCACCTGAAGACTATCATGAAATCATAGATTCTAATCGAATGAAATTTGGTATGAAACAGTCTAAGGTTTAAGTGTCTAATTACATTCATGTAACTAAACCCCTGAATAAGATATAGATTAGATATGATATTTATAGACATACTCTTCATTCTTACATACTACTATTGAACTGAAACTCGTTCATCTGCTTAATCAACTATTCTTACAGCAAAATCTTCTCAGAAAAGGGTACCATTCATATCATTTACTGTACACAGACACACACGTTTATGAGCATACACGCAGGCAGACAAACAGACAGACACTATACACACAGATAGATAGATAGATTGATATGAAGATACAAACATATCTTAATCTCTTGATTTTCCAATCAATATCGGCCATGTCGACAATTGGCACTGCAATTAAGTTCTGAATTATACTGACATATATAGCGTTTAAGTATAATCATTGTGGTCTTAAAATTCTCTGCTATTTCAATAGCATAGCGTTTGCCACACGTGAACTTAAGATTTCTTATAGTGGACATCAGAGAAATCATTCAGTCAAATTCAGTGCGGATGTACTACATTAACAGCCAATACAATTACATAGCCAAAAAGGAACAAAACAAAAAAGAGTCTGTGTTTTCGGTAACAAAGACTGCTAGAGCTGTAGGCAGTCATGGTAGCAGTTTCAAATGGCAAACTAAGTTTAAGCATTGCCAAAGAGTTCGGCCGAGAACAACCAAAATTTGAACTTTTTCGTAATGCATTATTCGTAACAATGCCCAGAGATTTACAGTAATCCCATGCACACTCACTTTTCATTTCAAGGAACACAATGAAAATGATCTGTAATATATCTATACAAATCCTACTACAGCACTCACTATAAAGAACGGGTCACCGCGAATGACAAGGATTTTGATACAAACGCGAATGACAAGCTTTTGATACAAACCCGAATAAGAAGGATTTTTTCATTCCTTTTTTAATACACAAGCCCTATACAGCGGGCGTAGGTGTGATGGTACTGTCCTGATGTATATATATATATATATATATATATATATATATATATATATATATATATATATATATATATAGAGAGAGAGAGAGAGAGAGAGAGAGAGAGAGAGAGAGAGAGAGAGAGAGAGAGAGAGCGCAGTCCCGAGGGAACTATGAAGAAATAGGTCCCAGTGAGAAGCACTAAGACCCGAGGCGATGCCAAGGGTCTATATATATATATATATATATATATATATATATATATATATATATATATATATATATATATATATATATATATATATATATATATATATATATATATATATATATATAATATATATATATATATATATATATATATATATATATATATATATATATATATATATATATATATATATATATATATATATGTGTGTGTGTGTGTGTGTGTATGTTAACTTATTTATACATTCATAGACTGAACAAATCTGTCCAGGTTTGTTTTAACGCATAACACACTTAGGAGTAATAGAAAGTATTTTGAAATGGTAACACATTGGTCACCAGCACTCTGTTATCTGTTTTACTCTTATTTTTCTTCAACATATTCTTTTCTCTCTGTAGATGGTAAGGCTCATCCCAAAGATAATCTGTCATATAAGGAGTATACCTGGGATCCACTGAGTTCATATACACTACTGAGTTAAATACAATATATCAAGTAAAATAGAAGTAGTATCACCAGCATTCAGTCACGAATTTCATTTCTAAATTTTCTGCCTGTTAATTGTTGTCATTAAAGTGATGAGTACCATTGCAAGCTAGTTAAAAGCCCTATCCCAAAACACACCTTATGGAAATGCTGATTCAGTTCTTGATGAAAAAGTTTTTAGATGAAGATGAAAATTGCCGAGCCTAGCTACCTCCCAGGCCTTGGTAAAAAAACACACTCTTTTCAGTTCCTTTAAAATTATTGTCTGGATCCTTAATAATTTTGACAATAACTTTAAGAAACATTAAGAAAGACTTAATATTTAAAGGCGAGTTGTTGCATTTGTTCTGATTAAACTTACTTCGTAAAATATTTTTCGAAATTCCTTTTTTCTGAATGATTTCACCCAAAGGCTGTCAGGCTGCTTTTGGCCGCTGCAAGCGTTAATTGGCTAATAGTATTCGTAGGAATCGTAGTCAGTGGCTGGTACCATTGTGATGTTTGTGCACCCATAGATGTGGCAGGCTGCTGAGATTGTGTTATGGGCAAAGTAGCAGCAGCTTGGGTTATTGGCACAGATTCTGCCACAGCCAGTTGGAAACCGGGTGTAGTCGCTCGCAACTGGTGTTCCTACTGGCTTGAATCCCTCTTTAATCAGCACAAAGCCTGTTTAAAAAAAAAGAGACAATGAACATGAGAAAAATTAAAACTGGTTATCACATGTAAATATCTATTGTATATTTACAGTGTGTGTCTTTTTAGTAATATTTACTGTTTTTCAGGATTATTTGGTTCTCTTTCATGTTTTCAAATCAATAGCACTTTGAAGTCTGCATTTTACTAGAAAAGAAGCTTTGTCGGAGGTGATTTATATATTGTTATCATTGTACAAATATATTAATATTTTAGTCTCTGTGGCATGATACTCATTTATGATGATGATTCCATCACCGTTGGTAATAATGCTTCAATTGTAATTCCTTTTACATTTGATTGCAAGGCCAAACATCGCAACCTGCAAAAATTGTTTTAAAAATCAAATGAGATAAATAATACAATAGTGTATACATATCAATGGTATATGAAATAGGTGATCACTAAAACCCTCTAAAATGATATGAATAATAAGCTCACTTGTATTGGTTGTTTTAGTTTTATAAATATGGTACAATAGACATACATTAATGTACAAAATACTTTTCCTTACCGATCGCGATCAAGTTTGAAAACACCTCCACTTCACAAAGGGTGAGTTCGCGTGGTGGTGTGCTGATCATAACATAACGAGCAACAGCCTCACATTCCAAGGTTACAGTAGCACTTGCTGGGACGGTGCCTGGGTAGTGATGACATATCTTCATCTTCTCTTTGTTCAACTGGTTCACGTCCATATCACTATCTACTCGAATAGTGAAGTCACTTAGTCTGTAAGCTGAAGTAAATATGACACAATTTATTATATACCTAAAGTGCTCGTTAAATCAAACAAATGCATCTGTAATTGAGTACGTTTTATTTATTTGTAGATTATCATCTTTGCACATATCTTGAAATAGATATTTACCATTTATAGCTCCTAAACGTTAAATTTCGGACTTCAAATATTGGGTTTCAAAAAGGCAGAATACTTTTGTGAATCTACAGTATCGATCTGTGACAAAATACCAGTTTAGCCTACATCCCTTAGAACGTCCAATTTTATTGATACGAATTGACAATCTACGAGTATACATCTTTTGTACGCTAGAAAGAAAGTACAAGACAAGATCAAAGCCAAGATTTCAAAATAGAATATCCATTTGCATGCAGGAGCAGTTGTGGCAGTGTCAATATTTGGTATTAACTGAGATGTAATGGATAACATTTTTACAGTAGCACAGCACTTGCCTTGCGTGTTTCGGTTTGTAACTGCGACATAGCCGATGTTGTAATTTTCACCAAGATCAACCATCCACCAAGGAGACGTTGCATAACCTGTGATAGTACAGGACAAACCCTGCCAGAAATCTGGTTCTCTACTTCCATCAACAGCGCGAGAGGCGATTCCTCCAAAACATATATATATATATATATATATATATATATATATATATATATATATATATATATATATATATATATATATATATATATATATATATATACATATATATATATATATATATATATATATATATATATATATATATATATATATATATATATATATATATATATATACATATATATATATATATATATATATATATATATATATATATATATATATACATATTTATATATATATATATATATATATATATATATATATATATATATATATATATATATATATATATATATATATATATATATATATATATATATATATATATGAATATATTTATATATATATATATATATATATATATATATATATATATATATGAATATATTTATATATATATATATATATATATATATATATATATATATATATATATATATATATATATATATATATATATATATATATATATATATATATATATATATATATATATTTATTTATGTACATATATGTGTGTATATACACATATGTACATATATATATATATATATATATATATATATATATATATATATATATATATATATATATATATATATATATATATATATATATTTATTTATTTTAATATATATATATATATATATATATATATATATATATATATATATATATATATATATATATATATATATATATATTTATATATATATTTATATATACACATATGTATACAAATGTGTGTAATTTCGCCAAAAATAATATATATAAAGTATTGCATGCAATCCAGTTGTCCTGCATTACGTTTTCCAAATCTCTTGGAATAAAGCGATTCTCACACGCATGTTGAATAACTATAGACAGCCTACAAAACTCAACCACTTTTCTGATGAAAAAGTGCAAAGGAGACGTGCGTGCAAGACAGATCTGTGCAATTCAAAAGATGCCAACATTCCCAGACGAAATTCGAGTCGAGTTGAACTTTGGTTGAACTTTGGCTTTCAGAAATTCTTCTCCTTTTATGTATATTTCACTCAAAGTCAATGGACCATGTGTTTGCTCTATATGTAAAGAAATCCATACTGGATAACTTGCTGGGTAATTGTTGCCCTACTTTTTTAATTAAGTACCATTTCTACCAAGTTTGTGTGCTATGATGTAGTCTATATGTTATGCTCACAGTTCCTTTGGTCTAAACACAAGGTTTCGGAATAAATATATAGATTGTCTGAAAAGATTTGATCATCCAATCCTTTTTAACCATTCATAGTTGGCATAACCAGATTTATTTAATGTCATTTAGTCATTGATCAAGATTGCTGTAATTTAGCCTATGACAGTCTCTGGTGGACCCCTGATCACAGAATCCATCATTCTGTCAGAAGTGCAATTGATGATGTGAGAGCAAGCTGCCGTTCGCCCTCGCCCTCCCAATCCCACTTCACGAGGCAGATGATGGCGACTGGATACTGCTGAGCCAGACTCCTGGATAAAACTACCGGTACTTAG
>OZ012687.1:49290886-49315717 GCA_963942565.1 Maea johnstoni | reverse complement strand
ACACCTGTAATGATATACTGACTATTTAAACAGGTAATCCTTCTGCACACCTATCATTTCCCCCTAAATCTCAGTGCAGAAAACAGATACGCGCCCACTCGCAAAATGCGTGCAAGTTTGTGGGTGGGCGTGTAATGTTCAAATCTCACATGCCCATCTGGGCATGTAAGAGACTTAAGAAGTAGAAGAGGGTCAACACCACATTGTACTCGTTAGCGGTCAGCCGTCTTATATCCACAGGGAGCCGATAGTGGCCAGGAGAGATAGTATGCTCCCTGTGGTTATGCTTCCCGGGCCACGGCACATCCACGGCGGGCAGGCCGGAAGTCAGACCTCTTCTAATTGAAGAGCGTAACTATACTCCCTACCGCTAGGAGCCGCTGACAAGCAATCATTGTTATAGTGTTGCGAGTCGTGCGTGTGGCTTTACAGCTTGATAACTGAAGTCATCCATTCACTGTAAAGTTGAAGATGACTTTGAGAACTTGGTATACAAGTATAAACATTCAAGCATCAGGTTTTTAAGAAATCATGAACAGTACTAGAAGGTAGTATTGTAACATTAATAGTAGATTATACATAACACATACTGGTACTTCTGGTAGCCAATTGCTCTTTCAGTTTGCCAGTTTTGGATGGAGTATAATTAGGATTAATTAACCAGGTTAATGCACCAGTCAGTCTCCTCCGAGGGAGAAGGGGAGGGGGGGGGGGGGGGGGGTCAGGAATAGTGCTCTGACCTTCTGCCCTATATTGCATGTTGCATAGTCCCAACCCCTATAGCACATTTTTTGTCAGTAATCCCCACTCCTAGGGCACATTTTGTGAACCATATTTTCTAGACATGTGGGCATTAAATCTTTTTTTTAAAATCTATTTGAAAAATCAACTTTTATTGTGTTGATTTGCACAATGACAAGATCTAATTTCATTTGTTTGCCCACTGTTTGACGGTCAAATGGGCTAATCTAAAACAAGTAAATAGGATATTTATGAGGAGGATTTGGGGGGTATCCACTATCCCTGCCTTGTGCTCCAGCCTATCAGCCTCATTCTCCAGGGGCTTCATTTGACTGGTGCATTAATAGTAATCTACATCAGGGAATTTTTGGAAGTGTAAATAAATATGTTTTTACTGAGACCTGCAGTTGTGTGTTTTATGATAGAAGGTCACAAGTGTAATATGCTGTTTAGTTTTTAAACCATTCTAGTCCCTGTTATACCATTTTACATAAACTTGGCCTACTGGATTTTAGATTTAATCTGGGATAGTGTGGTTAGGAGTGAGAAACTTTTATCTATCTGACCCACGATAAACCTTCAAGGCTAGACAGATTCTATATTGTATGGCATTTTTTGATGACTATTGATTTAAATTGTGTAATATAATTGTATGTGTTATTGTACTTGGTCCTTTATATGCCTCAATGGCTGGCCAGATTTCTCATCCTGTATTTATATTATTATTATTTTTGCTTTTAAACAGAATTAATTTAGTGTAAAATCAGTAAAAGGGTTGTCAATGGTCAGGTTAGTTCCCAGTTATCCCACCAGGTCAATATCTTATTAAAAGTGACTAGGGTTATAGAGGGTAAGATGTACTAGTAAAAAAGATGAATACTTCAATGATTTCAATGATGTTTTATCTTTCTTCTCTCCCTCCTCTGTAATCTTTGTTTTAATGAATTTGTTTATCTCTTCATAGCATTCTCTTTTTCTTGGATGCTGTATTGTTTTTACGTTCTATACATAGCATTTTAAAATGATTTTAATGTGTGATGTATGAATTTGTTTCTCTTCATTCACACATATCTGACTTTCAGCAGTTTCAGGTGTTTTGTTTAATCATTTTCATTCTAACTTATACTCTCATGCATTATCTATTTAAATAAATTTGGAGGGAAGTGGCTGGATTAAAGTGATATTAACGTGATATTTGATCACAAAACAGATGCTTATTTTGGATGATTCTGTAACAAACACTTTTTTTCACTATTTTGCCCAAATACCATTTTTGGAGTGAGGATTTGTCTTGGACCATTCGAGAGATATTTAAATTTATTATCACAAAACGTGGTAAGGGTCTTGCACTGACAAGTGGTAGAAACAGGGTATATGATAATGATCTATGTCTCAATGTCCTCAAAACACAATATGTCACTATACACAAGGCTCAATGCTGGTCCTTCTCCTCTCATGTAGCCTTTTCAAGTATGAATGTTTCTTTGATACTTCAATTTTATTTATTGATTCATTTGATTGAATGCATATATTTTTGATGAAGAATTCAAGTTCCAAGTAGGCACAGTTCAATCAATTTTTTTTGGACTTGGACCTGAAGACATCTTTCACTGATTGTTGAAGAACCAGCAAGCTTTTACGCCATCTTTTTGTCGGATTCAGATTGTTGAAGAACCAGCAAGCTTTTATGCCATCATCAAATGATGTTCATCTAATAATGAGTCTGGCCTGGAAAGATAAACTGACATCTACATCAAAAACCTTAACTACAGCATGCAGTTAGTTAATTTGATGTGAAATAATAAGTATCTCCTCAACTACCATTTCAACTTCATAGGGTTTAGTGATCTGGGGAAAGATTTGGGCAAGAAAAATGTACCTGAAAAGTAAATGGGCATACAAGTCTTCTTTTGGGCTGGTAAATTTCCAAATTTTCACTCCCAAAGTTGGGCAGGTAAGCTTCCAGTTGGGCAGGTAAGACAAAAAAATTGCGCGCCCAGCTGGGCGCGAAAGACCTGTGATACTGTTTTCTGCACTGGAGGGATATGGAGAGAAGGATGGGAGAGTGGGAAAAAAGAGTGCAGAGGTAAGAAGAGAAGGTAGAAAAAGGGGAAAAGAGGGGTGAAGGACAGGAAGAAAATGGAAGGGGTGAAAGCCCAGGTAAAAGAGGGAGAAAAGGAGGGAAGGATAGGGAGCAAAGGAGAGTGGTAAAAGACATGAGAGGAGTCATGGGGAAGGAGAAGGAAAAAGAATGGATGGAGGCAGATAGTGGAAATAATTGGGACAGCGAAAAAGGGGTGGAAGAAGAGAGGAGAGAGGGTGATATGAGAAAAGAAGATAGAAAGGAGGATGATGATAGGGTAAGGGAGAAAGACAATAGGAGAGGGTGAGGGAGAAAGGCAATTTATGAAAGAGGGTGAGGGAGAAAGGCGATAGGAAAGAGGATGAGGAGAGGGAGAAAGACGATAGGAAAGAGGATGAGGAGAGGGTGAGGGAGAAAGGCGATAGGAAAGAGGATGAGGAGAGGGAGAAAGGCGATAGGAAAGAGGATGAGGAGAGGGTGAGGGAGAAAGGCGATAGGAAAGAGGATGAGGAGAGGGTGAGGGAGAAAGACGATAGGAAAGAGGGTGAGGGAGGGTGAGGGAGAAAGACGATAGGAAAGAGGATGAGGAGAGGGTGAGGGAGAAAGGCGATAGGAAAGAGGATGAGGAGAGGGTGAGGGAGAAAGACGATAGGAAAGAGGAGTAGGGGAAGGGGGGAGAAGTAGGAATGGAAAAAAAGGCAAATGAGACAAGGGTGTGTTGTATGCTTACATGTTTTAAATCACTGTGTAACACTGTTACTTTTGGTTCATACTAATCGTAGTATTAAGCGAGTAAGAGGAAGGGAGCCACGTAGGTAAGTGAGAGATGCGGAAACAGGTTGGCATGGAGGAAGTAGGCGGGGAGATGGTCTGTTGAGAGTTACAATTTGGATAAGGCTGTTGAAATTAACAAATAACACAGTTTATATGTGGGGTTGTGAGGGGTTCATATGTGTGGGGTTTTAAATATATGTGTAGGACAGGAAGACAGGGAGGGGGCAGACCAGATACTTGGTAGGATATCTGTATAGGACAGGAGGACGGGGGAGGGGACTGACCGGATGCAGGATGCATGACAATAAGTATGGGGGGATAGGGAACATGAAAAGCAACAAGGCCCGGGGGTGACGATTGGCCTGGGTGGTAGGGGAGCTCTCCGTAGGTCCTCCCTGCGGTTACGGATCCAAAACAAACAAAAACAAAAAATTACGATTTTCGTTGGCTGATGGTGGCCGAAATTCTTTGAAAAAAGCGGTCAAAGCTCAGACACCATGGCCGAAATTCGCCGATATTATCAATTGAAACGAAAGCTAGATGGAAAATCGATCGCTAACTTTGTACACAAGATTGTCAAGAAGTGAAGAACACAATTTTCCCCAACAAATTCCTTATTTTGCACCTATCTATACCTGACTTCAATTATAAAGTATGTGATTTATTGGCCATTACCCAATTCAATCAATATCCTTTGGGTATGAAATTGTGGTGACGAAAGCTGTTGGGTACGCATCAGTTTGGTTACAAACCCAGGGGCGGATCCAGCTTCCGAATTTGACCGATGCACCATCAGATTATTGAAAGATCACCATATATTTTCTTCATCTAAATGCCCAAGGGGGGGGGGGGGGGGGGGGGGGGGCTTTCATGAATTTATTCTTACTTCTCCTCTCGTTGGTATTTTACATTATTCAGTCATTTAATAGTGCATAGGATTCTTTTGTAAGTTTCAGTATTTACATGCTGTAAAGCAAAACGATAACATGTATGTTTAGAAACGGAAACTAATCAATTCTTCACGGAATCCTAAAGGACAATGGCACACATTCTCTTCAGACAGGACTATTCAATTCACTTTTCAAGATGGTTCCTTCAATAATAAATATTTTATACATATTCTAAAAATTAAAAGAATAGTCCCTACGCCATCTTTTGAGTTAAACAATGTCATCTTCAGGGTGTTTTGGTAAATTAAGGTTTACACATTAATTATTTAAACTAGCCACTGGCATGCTAATCTTGATCTTTAGATACTTAAAATGTACAACTTTGTTAACTCTTTATTTCTATTAGATGAATTAATTCAATGCTGTTGAAAATGAGAAAAATTCAATATTCACCTTTCCAATTCCATACCTTTTCAACGAAGTCAAAATTAGAAAAAAAATGTGAAACCCTTTTCCATAAATGTCAAATCTAAAGCAAATCAGTGAAATTTGATATCCAACATGCATGTTAATTTGAAGCGATCACGATTTGAATGAAATTCTACAGTAAGAAAGGGCATTTCCTGATTGTGTGCAAACCTGTAGGTGCTTATGATTATGAGGAAAAGTGCGTCGGCTTCAACTGATGTAAAAATCTCGAAGAAACCCTGTTCACAAGTTACCCCATAAGCACCCTTAAACGAATTTTGAATTATTTCTTAGTTTATAAAAGGGCTCGATCAAGCTGTGACGGAGTCACAAAATTGCAGTTGTCATGAATTTTCCCAATTAAGCCATACAGCTAGCCAATCATACTATACATCATTATAAAGGTCTCCACTTCTACTTTTATATTATAGAAAAGATAATTTTACTTAAAAGTTTTTAATACCAAAAAGTGGAAATTTGTTGCCTGTGACGGAGTCACGGGAAATTAGCACCTGATTTTAGCCCTTTAATTCAAAACCCCATAACATGCTGTTCTTTTCAGAATTTTCAAAGTTTTATTAGATGGTATGTTTTGAAATATTGTTTTCTATGAGAAAACTAAATATTTAGTAAAAATGATCTCCAATAATGATTTTATTGAGCAAAATGTCAAAGTCTTGTGACGGAGTCACATCTGCCCACTGTGACGGAGTCACACTGATAGTGCAAATGATGGGTTTTCTTCTAATTTGCCATTAATTATCATTTTTTTTGGAAATTTATGTGCCTCATTGAAATTTAAAGTTTGAATAAACATTAACACTCAACAAAGATGAAACACATTTTGAAAAACGCAACAATACAGATAGTTTATTCTCTGAACAGTTTAGGTATTTTGCCATAGAAATTCTTTCCGTCTTGAGTGAGTTACATTGACAGAGGGTGAGAGCTTTGATATCTACTGATAGCCCCCTTACATCTTCTCACTTCCTTAAATACATAACTGAGAAACAAAAGCAGTGGAAGCAGTGTGGCATGTGCATATTGGGTTAATATCCTGTACTAATAGCTGAGGCTCCAGAGTGAGACAGGGATGTACTTACTGGTCAGAAGCCAGATGGCCCAGACCAGGGGATTGCAATTAGACAGTTATATCCTGTACTGCCCCTGAAAGGTGTGGCACTGGAGTAAAGGCAATCCACATCATGATTAAGACAATACAATGAGACACTCACAGGAAAATATCATGTTTTGTCACTGCATCATGTCTGAAGCTATGGACCTGTGTAACCATGGAATAAACTGACTAAAAGAACTTTGCTACATTAAGCCAATGCCATGAGTTAGGAGAATATCATGTATTTTGGGACAACAAAGCTATGGTACTGTAAAGAACTGAAGAATAGGATAATTTAGAGCTATAGGTTAAGACAATGGGGTATGGATTTTGGAACTATCCTGTTGTAAGTTATGAAGATGTGAAAAACTGGGGAACTGAATTATTTACAGAAATGTACTAGGTTTATTAAGGCAATGCAAGGAAACAAATAACTATTAAGAGTTTTGGATTAGCATCTTTTCTCAACCTATTCATACTTGTGACAACTAAAATGATTTGCCAACTTTTTGATATTTACATGTACTTTTTGAAAAAAATCAAGAAATCTTTTTTTATAGCCATTAATACAAAACCAACAGCTTTATCTTTCAGTGATTTTCGAATGTTTTGTAGTTCCAGACAACACTTTTCAATTAAAAATCTATTGAAGCTATGGTACTGTATATACATTTGAGAAATAGTCTTATTTACTGAGCACTATCATCTTGAAAATGCATAGGGCAAGTCTCCTGTCTATTGGAACTGTCATCTTAATGCTATGGTATGGTACGGACCTCAGAGAAAGGTCATTTCCAGAGCTACTAACACAGAAAAGAGATGCATTTTAAGAAATAAATTGGTACCATATCTCATCCTACTTGCTTATAAAGGGTCAAGCTATGAAAAAGTAACTACTTCACTCAGATCACATCTTCATGACAGCTATATCTCAGGTATGAAGTGATGTATATATATCAAGAGTACATCAGTACCTAGAAACACTTGCTCCCACTGAGAAGACCATTTTTGAGTCAAAGGTATGATCTCTATACTAGTAAATAACATCTCAGTAACTTAAAATTGTTATCATCAAACCATTAGAAGCCTTTTTATTGCAGAGGTTGATGTTTCCCTCATTTGTTCTTCCTAATATTCTGCATGACATAAGCTGTGACTCCGTCACGTGACGGAGTCACTGATTTTTACCTAGTTCAAAAACTACCATAATAATGAAATTTTTCCAAAATGGCTATTTCATCATTCACCACATCCAATTTACTTGTTTTTATTGAGTTTTGAGCATTTTAGTCGAATTTTCTATTTGAGAAAAATTAAAAAAACATGTTTTTTGTGTGACGGAGTCACATGTGACGGAGTTACAAGTATCCCAATTTTCAACTTCCACAAAAAAACACTTTTCAAGTTTCCAAATACAATTTTTTGTCAAGTGATTAGAGGAGGATTTCCAAAAACCTAGTTTAAACCTAAATTTGAGTTGATTTTATCATTCAAAGGAAAGTATGGTGTTAGTGAATTAGTTAGCTAAAATGAATGCCGATGTCTCATTTTGATAAAACATGGACACCATTCACTCAAACATCCATACCTTTTTAATTTGCGGACACAAACAAACAAAACAAAGATATTCTGAAACTAGAAATAACCAGCTTTCTAGCAATATAAGGCATGATGTGTTACGAATAAAAAAATATTTTGGCTTAGATGCTAACATGTGCTTGATCGAGCCCATAAACAAGATATTTTTCATTTATTTGTTACAATTAATGTTATAGAAAAGTTCTGAGACTACTAAGTTTCTGTATGTAATGCTCATCAAAAGCTAATAAAAAACAGGGGTCCCTATGTTCGTTGTGTTGCAAAGGCTTGATTATGAGAAAAAAGAAACACAATCATCCAACCTCATTTAACCATTCATATTTGGCATAACGCATATCATTAGATGATATTTAGTCACCCATCAAGATTGCCATTCAGCCTAGATTGGCACTGTCCCTGGTGGACCCTTGATGAGAAGGCATCACTCAGTTGGAAGTGATGATGTGAGAGGACGTTTTTGCCATTTTTTCTGTAAAATGCCCCAAAACCTAGCATAAAAAATATGACTGTGTCCCCATATCCTTACCCTCCTGCACTCCTGAGTAATCTAGCTAAATAAAAGTATGTACATGAGAGATTGGAACAGTGTCTTAGCCAGGATTTTGAAACTGGGTGCCTAAAATTGGCAGTTGTAAAATTTTGGGGCGTCCAGATTTTTAAGGGGGATCACAAAATACTCATATTTCAACCATTAACATGTATAAATTCATCAAAATAAGGCATGATATCATTAAACAATGCCATGGGGATTATAAGGAGATGAAAAAAATTGATTATAAGCTTGAGATTGAGATTTTTAGAAATTCCACACTAAAAAATTTGGGTGTCCTGAAGGGTTCTTTTTAGGGATTTGGGTGTCCAAAAAGGCACCCAGACACCCTGCTGGCTAAGACCATGGATTGGAATTGTCCACAGTATTGCAATCAAATTGCGGGAAATTACAAAAATCACTCAGGTTTATGTTTTTACCCCAAAAATACTCCTAGCAGGACACAGACACATCTCACAATAATATAACACGATGTCAAACCTTGGGAATCCTCAGGAGTATATTTGTGGCAAGTTGTGAGTTCCTATTATGAATATTACACTTTCCACAAGCAAATACCTAAAAGCCCCTGTTTTGAGCCATTTTTTTCGGTAAAATGCCCCAAAACCTACCCTATTACAAAATAATCGAGGTTGGAATCGTCTATATAGTATAACATTCAAATTGTGGAAAATTACAAAAATCACTCATTTGATGATTTTTGCCCCAAAATCACTCATAGCAGGGGGTACTTAGAAGTCACCCTAATGCAACACGTTCTAAGATCAAAAGCATTAAATTCCAAAAATCATGCTTTTTAGTGTTTTTCTGCATAATATGCCCCAAAATTCCCTAATGCACCAAAATCAGACGGGTCGTCCACCCGTACCCTAAAACCCACCCTATGTAGAGATGAATAAGCATGAATGACGACTTGTAACAAAAAACGCCATCAAAAGTATAATGCTGATATTAGGCCATCCGCCTATTTATCAATCAGAATATTCAACAATGTTTGACATCAAGACATTGCCTCATTAACTTTTGTACAAGGGTAATGAGGCAACGTTTTGATGTCATACATTGTTGAATATTCTGTTTCATAAATAGCACCTATTGTAGAATTGCATGCATGTGTGACGTGAGCGGGGATGCAGCCATCAATAAAATATAATCTTGTTTCCCACTAACTTTAAGGATTTTTGCATGCTCGTATTATAGCGTAAACACTGTGTTTGGATTAACATTTCTCCATCCACTATTTTCCTAATTACACTTTTGTCTGCAAGATTTCATCAAACTTGACAGGCTGCTTTTGTCCGCTGTAAGTATTAATGGGTTAAAATATTGGTTTCCTGTAACCCTACCCTATAGTCTGTCTGACTCGAGTTTGGCAATCACTTTTGCCACTTTTTTGTGACAAAACGTTTGAGTTTTCCATCCAAACTTGGCAAACATGTTAGGAGCACTACTACGTATATGTGTAAACATATTTTACGTCTCAACTCCGCAAAATGTTGATTTTGCTCATTAGGTCCCATTGTAAAATGTGTCCATTGCCAACAATAGGATCTCGCGTGTTTGTATTGTTCGCAACAGACAAACACGCGAGATCGTAGTGTCGGCAATGTGCACATTTTACAATAGGAACTAATGAGCAAAATCACCATTTTGCGTAGCTGAAACAAAAAATGTGTTTGTACATGTACACGTAGTAATGATCCCAAGAGGTTTGCCAAGTTTGGATGGCAAACTCGAACGTTTTGTCACAAAAAAGTGGGAATAGTGATTGCCAAACTCGAGTCAGACAGACTATAACAAGTTTTTTATTCAAAATAATTCCTACCTAAATTCTTTCTGCCCTCCCAATCAACGTAAAGCATGATGTGCATAAAACACACATTTTTGACCAAAAAGATAATCCAAATATTTTTTTATAACCTACCTAACCTATTTTTTTTACCGTTACAGGAAACAAACAATTTTTTTTTCAAGCCTTAGGTTAACAGGGCTATAAAACAGTTGATTTATTATGTGCTCATCTTTTTTTAGGAAGTCGTTAATTGTATGATCATACAAGATCTTGGAGAGTTTGACAGTTTTATTAGGGAATCGACCAGGATTTCCTGTGTAGATGGTTATCGAGATAAGGGATGACAAACTGAATTTCAAAGAATTTTCTAACGTATCAATATCTATAAGTTACATACTTCATATCTAGATCTGTAGCTACTTTACAGACTAGTTTAAATATAATAAGTCTAACTCTATCACATAACATATATATGAGGGCCATTTCCAATACAACACTACCTTACATACAATCCCTTCTTAATGTATTCTAAAACCTGAACAGTCAATACCTTCCCTTCATTTAGTTCTAGATGACATTGTATAGTTTCTCATCAGAATCAGGGGTCAGGCTTTAGTTAAAAACTCTAAGTGAAACTCTTCAGGTTTTCAAATCGCCATAGCCCCACCCAAGATCTCACAGCCCCAGATTTTCTAAATGCTGCAATCCCACTACAGTCCTTCCCTAAAACAATTTTTGAAGGAGTATGTTATCTTTTCACTGTTCTATTGCATATTGGAATTGTCCCAAGGACAATTGATGAGTCAAATGGTGTTTTTCAACTGAATTTATTATCTTCAAATTTCACTTACAAATAGCCAGCCGGGCTACAAAGGCAAATATTGTTATAGTCTTATAGCCCGACACAATTTTGTAGCCATTGGCTATGGGGTGCTAGTGGCTAGCTGGACCCCTGCAGAATTTCTTGGATCTGGGCCGATTGGGGTCTGCTATGCGTCCAGCGTGTCATTTGGACACCCAGAACACTGTTTTTTGACAGTTTGGACACCCAAAATCTTTTGTCAGAATTTGCCGATGATGACTTTTCTTAGAAGATGTAGAAGCTGTAGTGTCACTTTTATAAGACACACACAGCAGTTACTGGCCTAAAAAAGCAAAATCTGTAAATATATAGGGTTTATTTTATTAGTAGTATGTACTTTGTACCACACTTTGGACACGCGAAAGTCTATGAAACCTCTATTTGGACACCATGTTTCCAAATATTGGCTAAGACCATGGCTGGGGGTTATGGTTGTTATCCTGGTACCATCTTATCTATGGTGAGATTGGTGACCCTTGGGACAGACTTTTTAAATCATTCGAAATAGGCCTTCCCTGTCACTGTTTTGGAGGTCACATTTCCTCTTATGAGTTCTACCAGAAATTGATTTCTGCAACTATGGTACTTACTTGACAATATCTTTGTGATTGAGAATGCTCCCACAAAATATTAGAAGGCGAGTTGTTGGTAATATTTTCTTTGACATTTCTCCATTGAATATTTAACTAACTATTAGTGTTGGGACGATCATCGATTATAATCGATAATTGATCGTTTCCCTCTCTTTTACTGATTAATCGATTACAAAACTGGCTATCGATAATAATCAGAAAAGGTGACACCGAGTGGCAAAATATAGAACTAAATGACAGGCAAGTTACAAGTCAGTTTTCTTGCTATGAAACTAAGCTCCAAAAACACTTCAAAACGAAGTTAAGGTAGGTGATAATAGCAAGTAATTCTCATAGACTATCACTTAATATTAGTCTCTAGACCTCTAGAAGGTACCCTATTATTGAAAAAGTGCGAAGAACTGATTATGATCGATAATCGATCGGTTGGCTGCAACTGATTATCGATCATGAAATTACAACCGATTCCCAACCCTACTAACTATGCTTTTGCCTGCAATATTTCATCAAAATTGTCCAGCTGCTTTGTGCCGCTGTGAGCATTAATGGGTTTATTTATGGACAATTATTGACAGTTGTTCTGATATATAAAAATGAGTCATTAAATTGTTTTAAATTTTAAGCTATTGTACCTATGGTAAAAAGGGACCTCTTGTAGTTCAATGGCGCTTGTAGTAGGTCATATGTATACATGTACATACTTGCTATTTGAGGGAAGTGGCTGTATAATGATCAAGTGATTTTTACCCAGTCAGAGGCACTTAGTAATGTCCCTCAATAGACCCATTCATGATTCTAGTGTTAAATGGCCAGCCAATTTTGGATATTTATATCTTAGTGATCACAGCATTCTTTATATCTGGAAGAGAAATGTTGATCAGAACCCAGTCAAAAACTTTACTCAAAAAAGATATTTTGTGTGTCTAAGGCTAGAGCTGAACTCACGGAGGGAGATCAACTCATGAGCTCACTACCCGTTTGACTCATGAGCTCACGGACGTTCTGATTTTCCAAAAAGATATTTATTTTCCAGTCCAGCTATTACGAAATAAATATTTATTGGCGGACATATATTAACATTGCCCTGTTTATTTAATTTCAAAACGTGCTGAGGAGGTAAAAAGGTCAGTTTAACACTCAACACCGCTTGAATGTACACATTGGAGATTGTAAAGAAGACATGACAGCGATAAGCAGTTATGTATGTTGATAATGTGTGTTATGTGCTCTGTGTTACGTTTGTGTTCCCAACATCGACGAGCTCACGATTTGAACATTTCAGCTCGAGCTCGGCGAGTTTGCTCCAGGGCTCGAGCCACTCGAGTTTGTAAGTGGTGAGTGCAGCTCTATCTACGACATCTTCCAAGTTATTTTCTAAGTATCATAGGGCTAGCACTAGCTACAGAGATTGTCAGGCCTGAACGGGTTAACCCATGTATATGCTTTTGTTGCAGCTCCTGTCAGAGGATTTAGAAAGTGGGTTAGCACTCAAAATTTTGAATTTTTTGGGTGTCCATTTTTTCAAGGGAGAACCTATTTATATAACTACCATATATATATATATATATATATATATATATATATATATATATATATATATATATATATATATATATATATATATATATATATATATATATATATATATATATATATATATATATATATAATATATATATAAATATATAAATATAAATATAAATATATATATATATATATATATATATATATATATATATACATGTGTTTACTTATTCAGTAAAGGTGTGATATATCCTTATGTTATGCATGCCAGAGAAATCCTATTAAGGTGAAAATATTCAGTTATTTGCTGGAGAAAATAACATTTTATCTTTAGAAGTTCCTTACTTAAGATTTTGGGTGTCCCATTCCTAATGTGTGATTTGAGAGTTAAGGTGTCCAAATGACGCCCTGGTGACTAAGACTATAGCTCGCTCCTGTAGATATGTACAGTCATCTGGAACTTTAATACTTAAATAGACAATCACTAAGGAAATTCAAAGTGCTGTTTTGAAATACAGTGAAACCTATCACTGTAAACTGCCCGGAGATATGAACACCTCCTAATATGAACACAATTTCCCTGTCTCATTTGTATCTTTTTCATTATGAAAAGACCTTTGGTATGTTATGTGAATGCTTTTGCCCTGGTCCCAAGGTGTTCACATATCCGAGGTTTCACTTTATTGGCGGGTAGTTGTTGATATCTAGAGCAATTTTCCTTCAAGCATTTACCCAACTTAATGCTTTTTACCATACAGATTTCACCCAAACTGTCAGGCAGCCTATAGCCGCTGCATGCATTATAAATAAATATGGTTGATAATCAATATGATCATATACTGTATACAGCTGAAGTACATGAGCACTTGCTCATATACATGGTGACGCCATGCTTCATAATCTATTAATAGCCTGCTCCAGGTGAACTGCAAATGATAACGCTGTATTGTCAGAAGTGAAACTGAAACTAGACTTCGTTGGTAATTTGAGGGGTATCAGTTTTGAACTGGAGCAGTGCTCTCCTATAAAATCCCTTGCTTTACTTGTGCAACACGTCATAATTTGTTTTGAGGCTACTTGGAAACACTTGTATATTTGCTGAGGACAATCATGGTAAGTTTGTACTAGTAGGGATGTCATTGTTTTGAATTTTTTTGCGATTCGATATATTGATATTTTGTTTTCTATTTTGATACATATGATGCATTGATTCATTAAAACACTGTATGTCATAAGGGGATAGATCACGAAGCATTGATCATGGTTTTTCACCATTTCATAAGCACATCTATACTTCCTATTGCAACGGAACAAGAAAAATGAGGCATGATAATGTAGAGAAATGCATTTAAAAAGCATGTGCCTCTCAAAGCTGGCAAAATCCACTGCTGAGGTTCTTCCATACATCTCCATATTCATATTGTGGTCTCCCTTGAAATATAGGACTCCCAAATGTTTTGCAAAATTTTGCCAATTTTGGGTACCCAGGTTCTAAATCCTGGCTAAGACACTGTCCCTGATGCTGACACTTCATATATTTTGAAAAAAAAAATGTTATTTTTTTATTTTGTAGACAAGAAAAAGAAGTAAAAAGATGGTGAACCACTCTATGTCCATTGCCCAGCAGGAGCAATGGGCATCAGAATTCTATGACTGCTTGGTCGAAGAGTCATACGAACATACAGGCTATTGGACAAAGGAGTTTGTGAGACGTCTATATTATGAAGAATTCAAAGAGCAAAAAATAGCGCAGGGCAAAGGGAAGCCTTCGCTAAGCTTTAGTTGCACTTTCTACATTATGAAGAACATGTATCTTATTCGACACAAGCGCAATCGAGTGACGTTGTTAGATACTGATGACCGCATCGTTGAGAGGCGTCGGCCCCACGCGAGACTGGCAGTCGACCAGTACACAGCTCTCCCAGATGGTAAGTACTGTAAATTTTCAGTAATTTGGGACACTTTTTAATGATTACAATTTGTATGGTTTAGAGTGGCCCATGTTTTATGAAAATACTGGCAAAGCATTTAGCAGAGTAATAGTTGTTGATACTTTTTGAAACGGCTACCAGTGATAGATCAAGGGTGTTCCATATTTTCCAATAATTATTTTGCAAAATAATTACAGTCCCCCAGATTCCTACCTACCTCCAGGGTGGTCTAAATTTCTGGACTTACAGTAGTGGCGCACAGATTCTCAGTTGATCATGACACCCCCTTTTGAAGGGATAGGTTGCTTTTGGCCTAATTCCTGTCTGTGTCCATACTAGCTTGTCTGAAAGATATCTCAAAAAGCTGTTTGGAACAATGAAATCTCCACAAATTCTCCAGGATCCTTATGGCATTCCCAAGTTTTGATTAGATTTTGAAATTAATTATTCAAGTCATAGTATTAGCCAACAGGGCGTCTGGGTGTCATTTGGACACCCAAAACCTCATAAATCAACCTGAATTTATAGCATGTAATTGAAATAATTCACCTCAATATAATTGCTATGACATAGTATATGGACATCATGCCTTATTTCAATTAGTAAATACATGTTTATGGTTGTAAGCTAAGTATATTTTGGGTTCCCTTGAAAATTAGGACACCCCCAAAGTTAACAAGTGCCAATTTTGGGCATCCAGTTTCAAAATCCTGGCTAAGACCCTGACTCAAGTGATATCTTTTGAAAAACTTCTTTCAAACATGGTTCTCATTTCTTTCCTTTTCCTCAAGATTTGATAGGTAAGATCGCCTCCGCTCTGGAGCAGCTGCGGCTGGAAGACAACGGCCATCGGGAGGACTTCGGAGAGCTCCCGCGAGAGGTGGAGAGGGTCAACTCCCACCTCTCCTGTAAGGTCTGTCAGGTGATCATGAGGACTCGCGACGAAATCGACCGGCATCTCCAGGGGCGGCGCCATCGCGTACAGAAGCTCATCTACTATCTCAAGAAAAATAGGTACGTGTGATAGCAAAAATCTAGCCAGCAGGGCATCTTGTTATCGTTTGAACACCCAAAGCGTCAAAAATCACCCCTCAGGACACCCAAACTTTAGTGCAGAATTTCTTTAAATTTTGGTTTTAAGTTCTGGTACTGGTGTTCATTTCTCGTCAAATGATTTCCCCTAAAAAACATAATTATTAGGCTTTTTTGACCATTCTGAGCATTAACAGTGTAAAAGTACAGTAAGCATCATTTAACTGGACCCATCCATCACAGTATTTCAGTATCCAAAAAAAAAAAGTTGGATAAATATAAATTCAAACCTAACTTATAACTATCCTCGGGATATTGTGAGAATAGAGAGGCCCTGAAGATGCCTCTTTCAGTCGGAGAGACAATATATCTCATATCCCACCCATCCACTTCAAATCCTCATATCAACAACATTTTATGCCTTATTGTGTTATAAAGGGCTATTTACACTCCAGAAATGCTTTAGAATATAGATGGTTTACTAGGAAAATATTTAGTTCTAAACACCAAAATGTCTACTAGTTATTGAATTTTTTAAAACAATTCTGCCTGTCCAAAAGGAAGGCTTTCAAGAACCTATCTTTCCAAAATACAGGCTCGACGGGTCCTGACTCTGAATTCTACCCCTCTTCTCTTTTGTCTTTCAGAGATGAACTGACGACTGATAAGTTTGATGTGAGCATCTCCTCGCTGGCCGATTCTAAAGATGCGTCCATCAGGCTGGAGCTGGAAGAGGGGCAGCCACAGAGGGTCGCAATCCGAATAAAAAATCTGGACAAATACGAGAATGTGCAATTGGTCCACTGCGAGATGCTGAGGCGACTGCGCGTCTTCACCATCAACGACAAAAAAGGGGTGACGGACGGAAAGGGGGCAGTAGTCATACCTCCAGGTAAGCAGAAGCTTGATTGATAAAAAGGAAATAGGTTAAGGGAATGGGCAATAAAGAGGGTAGGCATCACTTGAACAAGGGTAACTGGTAAAAAGGGGTTAAATGGTCATTTCTGCAGGTTGGTATAATTAAGACCAAAAATGGGGTGAGTGATGAGAGGGGGTAAGTAGTCATCCCTGCAAATATGTATAATTAAGATCAAAAAATGGTGATGAATTATTTCTGGTGCCTTAAGCCTTTTGATTGGGCCCTTATGTTGCATATTCCTTGATACGGGCTGACATTCAACTCTAAAAAGTATAGTGGGTTCATTCAGAAGGTCATGCTGATCATTTAGTGCTTGATGCATGTTTGTAGATGACTGACTATTTATATCCTGCTGTTTCAGGGGGAGTGTATGAGGTTATGGTAACGGCCCACGCTCGACACGTCAATCGATTTCACGCACCACTAGCATTCCTGTTTAAGAGGGAAAGTCTACCCGGGGTTGACATTCACATCGTCAGGTAGGTTTCATAAACAGCAATCTTACAAATAGAACTACGCAAAAAAATTGTTTGGATAAGGTTTAAGGAAATTGATAAGGCCAAAAAAATTGTTTGTTTCCTGTATCGGTCGGAAAAAAAAAGTAAGGTAGGTTTTGTAAAAAAAGAATTTTGGATTATTTTTTTATTCAAAAAATGTTTTATTCATTTTTTATGATGATTATGAGTTTGAAGGGTGGATGAAACTTAAGGATGCCCGCACCAGTTTTTTTTTGTCCTCAGATTTCTTTAATTTTTGGATATGTTATACATTGTGGGACAAAACTAAAGGAAATTTAAAAAGAAATTGGCTGTTTGGCCGATTTCTTTTGCTAGAGACAATTTTGTGATTTTTGAAAAGCGGCCATTTGAGGGAAAAGGGGCCGCCACATCGCGCATTTTAACATCTTTAGCTCATTCTGGGGTTTTCGTGCACAGAAAAATAAATTGTCGATCTTTATAAACGTAAATTCGCATGCAGGTAGAAGAGTAGTTCCCCTTTCTGCTTGCACAAACTGTGTTTCAAAACCTACTATATATTTCTGCATAGCCTAAGGTTGAATGGTAGGGGTTGAGTTAAAAATCTTCACTTTTTTTCCAAAACGGACGAAAATATAAAGCAATTTATCACACGTAAGGAATTGTAAAAAAAATCTTAGTCCGAAGAATTTTTTTATTTTATGATATGTTGTTGCCCTGTAAATTTGCATCCCATATTTGAAAATAAAATGGGGGTGTTTCGAGCTACTTTTTTTGCTACAGAGCTATGAGTGAAAGGGTACGTTTTTTGCTTTTTTATGAAGATGGAAAGACAATGATGCACCCTTTTGTTGTGGCAACAATGGGAGGGAACTCCCACAGGGCTCAACAAATAGCATAGTCCCATCTCCCGGGAGATCTGATTTCCAAAAACAGCCCTAACAGCATAACTACCATTACTAACATGATTAGGGGGAAAAAGAACCTTTTTGCCTTTTTGGAATAAATGGCGGGGCTACCTAAAATGCTGGCGGGACTACCTGATTTCGGGTTCAGGTAGCCCCGCCAGCCTACCTGGTCCTTCTGGGGACCGTCGAGCCCTGGGGGGGACCCGCCAATTGTATGCCTCCATAAAAAGATTGTTAATTTATCAAAACCTCCCGCACCAAATGGTTTTGAATTAATTATCTTAAATACCCCCATTCCCATACTTATGTATTTCTCTTTAAAATAGCAGCTATGGAGAAATATGCAAGCAACACAATACGGGGAAATGAAAAATTGTCACCAAGCGACTATAACGTCACCGTGCAATTTCAATTTTGGTCGTCGGTTCTTTTTCCATACATTAGAAGGGCCAATCAATACATTTTGTTATTGCACAGTGAACATTCATTTTCAAGTTTCATTTAGTTTTAAATAAAATGTACAAAATCTAATGAATTGAAGGTGACTTTAAAGAAATGTTGATGTCATTATGTGAGAGATCGACCGACTTTAAAAAATTCATCAGGTAACCACGTACGAACTAGTCTTTATCAAGCCCTGCGTGGAGGCTACTGGCAGTAAATTTGCATTCAGAGGAATTATATTGAATGGAAAATATAAACTATAAATGTCGCCGATTCTTCATTGCTAGGACAATACTAGAAAAACGATGCGAAACCAATTACTAGTATCTTTAATCATCGATTGCTGTTGATCAATAAGACATCAAACCGACTGTAACGATAAGATTGGGGTAGGCGATGTCTGTTAATGATACTCATAAGTCAGATGAAGTACGTCTAAAAACGTGTACGCATATTTTAAGAGCGTGATTTTCGACCAATTTCGACCTCTATATAATTGAATATTTACAACATGTAGTCATGCAATGTCCAAGGCCGAGCATTAACGCACTGAAATGTTTAATACTTTGAAATACATCAGTAGATACATTGGAACTATACTGTATTTAGTGATGACTGTGCTGAAACATTCAATTGTTTGATAGGAAAGGAGGCCAAAGACCTGGATAGAGATACTATGCATACCATATGGTCGATCTCTGGAATATTTCCCGGGGAGCAGGGGGGGGGGGGGGGGGGGGGCACTCAGGTACAAAGGGGGGCCGCACCCGCGTTACGGATTTCGGGGAAGAAGGGGTCTTTTTTAAGACCTCAGCATGTCCGCGATTATGTAAAATTAGGGTACTTTTTTGTACCCAGGTACGAAGTATCGGGGTGAAAATCCCCTCACAATCCACGAAATATACGCCGCTCTGTCGCCGAGTGACTCCCGAAGTGACTGGGCTTCCGAGTTTGCTGCCGCCACTTGCTGCCGCTAAACAGGCAGAGGATTATAAAATCTAAAGTTAAAATACGTGTTCCGTTCATCCAATGTCAGTGTTTTGATAAAAGAAGGGGTGTTTATTTAGTCGAAAAAGTCAGCGTTTTTATTAAAATAAGGGTACTTTTTTGGCCAGAAATCAGTGCTTCAGGGATATTTTTAAATTTTGATTACAAGCGTATGCGCCCCCTCTGTACCTGAGTGCCCCCCCCCTGGGGAATATTTATCTCAGAATCTACCAACAGGTCTGTAATAGTACTATAGAACAGGTATCTTCTAGCATGTGGATACTTCAGATACCACAGATACTGAATTCTTACCATTTAACCAGTCTTAGCACCCTGGTTCAGGGACAATATACTATTGTTTATTGTTGAATAATGTTTGTCTAATACAGCCCTCTCTCAAAAAATAAAAAAATAATTCTCTGCCGGTTTTCCTGATCCTTTACAGCTTTAACCATTTCACCATTTTCAGCAATTAAGTTGAACGACGAACAACACTGCATGAAAACGTAATTCATCCCCCACCCCTTTTACGCACACAAATTGCAAAAGGTTCATGTTTTATTTTGGGAAATTTCGTTGCCTTTGTGCGAACGGCAGAAAAATAATTGCTAAATCCCTGAACAGTACGCTACGGCGGGATTTATGTCGCATCCATCCCTGACGTTCATGTCACTCATGCCTCACTCCCATGATATGCGCAACAATGGGACGTCTCCCAACAATCGAAAAGAAAACTGGTCTAGGCATCCTTAAGGGTAGGGATTTTTTTGAGTAAAAACTTATTAAGGTAGGATTACAGGAAACAAACAACTTTTTCTTTTATACCTTAATCGAGAGGTTCAATTTTATTTAATACAGTTACCGGTAATCTTACGACAAAGTGGATGATCATGTAATTTTGGAATTTTCCCTTTCCTTTTAGAAACATTTCCCAAATATGTAGTTATATGTTCCAGGTTTCTTCTGTTTTCTGCTTGTTGATCCTGATATATGACCAATACTTTGTTTTGTCTGTAATCTCAAAAAGTGAAATTCAATTTTTATATTTCCACATTTTAGTTTTGCTTTGGCCGAAACATTTTTTTTTACTTTTTAGGCACAAAGTATATTTTTCGTAACTAGCGAAAGTGAGACAAGATCAAATACATCACTCGATTTGGTTCCTACACCGATCAAAATCCAGCTATTTAAACACTCATTCACTTACCAAGGCATAGTAATATGGAATTCCTTATCTTAAAATATGAAAATGGCACCATCTCTCTCATCATTCAAGAAACTTTACCTTGAAGAACAATTTTCAACTCTGTGACCTGAATCTAAAATTATATAAATAAAAAGTATAATCCTCAAATCTGAGGGTCACAGCGAAAATGAAATCCTGTATTTGACTGTGTTACCCTCGTGAAATAAATATTATTATCATTATTATTATTATTATTATTATTATTATTATTACTAAATATCATCATTATTATTATTATTATTATTATTATTGTTATTATTATTTTATTATTATTATTATTATTATTATTATTATTATTATTATTATTGTTATTATCTTTTTTATTATTACTATTATTATTATTTTATTATTATCATTATTGTTATTATCTTTATTATTATTACTATTATTATTATTTTATTATTATCATTATTATTATTATTATATCATTGAGAGCTCTTCCCTTTTTTCTTCAGGTACCTGTCGGCGAGCTGTCACAATGCCCTTGTGGACCAGTTACAGCCCAAAGAGCCCTACAAGGCGCCCCCTAGGGTGGCTATTAAGAAGGAGACGGTAGAGGTGGTGGAAGGGTTCCCCTTGCCAAGGTATGTCATGACTAGGGTTTGGCACCTTTAAAACTTTCATGACAGGGCACGGCATTAACTTTTGCGGCGACTTGCCCTGTGGGGCAGGTGAGATTCAACTTTCACTTGCCCTACTCCAACTTTCACCTGCCCTTGAAAAATTCTATGTTTTATAATGTTTCATTTAAAACCAAGCAGAACATGACGCTGGCATGTGAAAGCATATTTTCTAGGGCAGGCTTGGATGCCAGACCACAAAACTTGCACACATTCACAAAAGTAAACCAAAAATATATACAGCATACTTGCCAAATGGGGCAAGCAAGATACAGTTTTCACTTGCCCTTCTGCTATAATTTACAAATTCTACTTGCCCGGGGCAACGGGGCAAGCACCAATGTCGAGCCCTGCATGATAGGATGCAATATTGATATTTCCTTGCTGGTACAATACCTTAACAATGTGTTTAACAATAGGATAAACGACAGTGCCCCAGGGAACTAATTGTGTTAAACCACTGTCAACATCGGAAATGTCACTCATGAATAATGAACTGCCTGTGTACGGCGGCGTTTAATATGATGCTTAACTTATTCAATATGATGCATTTTCCCATTCGATGTCAGTATTTGGTCTCGCACCATTCTCTAGAGTGGAGCTGTTTAATCGATGAACGACAGCAGCAGTTCTAAAGGCATGGCCATATGTTGGGTTATTCATATTTAATCTGGCAATAGTAGGTTTCAGAAAACATTTAAATGAAATGTTAATTATGTATTAACCAACAAGTCAACAATGTGACAGAATTTACATAATCAATCGAGCATTACCTATTATTTTTTCCTCAAACAAAGCAATAAATGAAATATTCAGCAGTAGGGCTGGGCTCGATAGGCACGACATCGATGGATCGGCAAAGTCGTAAGATCGATGTTCAGCATGAGAGGACATCGATTGCCGAACTCGATACGGCCCCCCCCTACCTCCATTGTTTTCCCTACCCCCAAATTACAAAAGAGCCTACCCTATTCTTTAAAAAGACCGCGGCGCTGAGCCGGCCGCCATTGAAACTGCACTACGATAGATACTATCGCGCGCGGTAGTACTTGGAAAAGTGTGGAGAGGGCCACGCAATGTATTTTACATGGTGCTGGTCCGGCTCCCACCACACTTTTCCAAGCAGTACCGCGCGCGTTAGAATCGAATCGAGAAAATCGACATCGAGAAAGATTTGGCAATTAATCTGGCTGATGAGCACAGCCCTATTCAGCAGTGATTTTGTGATTTGTGTATTGAAGAGGTGAGCGTGAGGAGCTTGAGCGGGAGATAGAACTGGGGACCTACTACGTCCCGGCGCCACTGAGGACCACGGTCAACCACGGCCTGAAGGAGAGGCAGGGAATCTCAGACAGGGAGAGGCAAGAGATAGCCAATGTCAGGTGAGAAATGGATGTAATGATATAAACAACAACAACAACAATAACAACAACAATAATAATAACAAAAATAATAATGATAATAAAAATAATGATAACAATACTACAACTACTACTACAACTACAACTACTACTACTACTACTACTACTACTTCTACTACTACTACTACTACTACTACTACTACTACTACTACTACTTCTACTTCTACTGAGAAGTAGGACTGGTATTGACTTGGTATTTTTAGGCTCGAGATTGGCATCACTATTATTATGATACCGATCCCAACTCCGAGCCTTAGCGTCGTTTTGGGGAGTTGCTGGTATTTATTTACATCTATAGATCATCATCATACATTATTTACATCTATTACAATAATTTGAGTTTCATTGTGGGTCTCATACTACAGATATGTATTTTCCTCAAGGCATTCCCATTTGAATGATAAGATAGAAGGTGCCACTTTAATTTTCAATTAAATCCTAATTAAGATACGTTATTATTCATATTATATATATTCATATACATTTGAAGATTTTTTGTCAGGTGTTACAGGGCATATGGGTATTGAAATATTCAAATAATAATGATAACAACAATAATGATAATAAATGTTAATAAACTTTATTTCATGAAGTTAATATTTTACAGTAAACTACATGGTTAGGTTAATGTATAGGAAAATGTATATCTCACACATTTCAGTCTAAATGGATGTAAATCCTTTTTCAAGGCATTGTCATTTTCACGTTTTGGGGGAAAGTTCTATGTAAGTAATAATGACCATGCAATGATAAGTGAATGACTGCTGACAGCATGCAAACGAATGTGCCTCTTAAGCTTTATTCCCACATATGGCAACCACTAATTGGTTGCCGAGGTGGGCCTGTTATCTGCCAGTCCCCCGGAGTGAGTGCCGGAGTGAGTGCCGACACAACAATAGCTTCCTGGTTACCGGCATGTCAGCTTGTTGGGGTGTTTGAGATGAGAGAGCCATATTAATGGGAGTTTTTTAGATGCTCTCCAGTGTTAATTACCATTTAGAAGTACTCATCTTAGGATCGAGTTGTATTGACATGCCCTTGCCGATTCGATCAATGATGCAAGATTCGAATCACAGTTGATCGGTACGTCTTGATACCAGTCCTAATGATAAGAGTAATAAAAGTAACAATAATTTCAATAACATTGATAAGGATTATGATGATGACAGTAATAATGATAATTATGATAATAATAATAGTAGTAGTAGTAGTAGTATTAGTAGTAGTAGTAAATGTGATGAATGATGATAATATTGATAATAATAAAAATAATAATGATAATAGTAATAATCATCATCATCATACCACTACTACTACTACTACTACTACTACTAATGATAATAATAGTTGTAATAATAAAGAATGTAATGATGATAATGATAATACTAATAACTAGATAATGCTAAAATAGTAATGATCATATTAATGACGAAAATAATTTTCTCATTTGATATAAATAGAAAACGACAAATAGGAGTTCCTTCCATTGCAGACTATGAATATACTATAAAATTTACCTCTTTTTCTCCCTAGTAGGCATTGTTTAAAGAATGCTGTGAGCAGTATGTGAAGACCTTCTCCACATCATATATAATATACTAGCTCTATATTTACCTGTTTTTCTCGCTAGGCATTGTTTAAAGAATGCTGTGAGCTGGGAGCAGTATGTGAAGACCTTCTCCACGCTGCTGCATATCGAGGAGATTCAGATGGAGGTGGATATCCGCAAGTACGACATGAAGGGCGTCACCATGACCAGGTGCAAAGAAAGGTCACGACTGCTGGTTCTAAAGGTAAGAAAAATGCACAAGTTTAAGTGAAGTAGATGTGTAAATACACAGGTAAAATGCACAA
>OZ012687.1:49258386-49285886 GCA_963942565.1 Maea johnstoni | reverse complement strand
CCGGTATCAGTAAAATGATCTTTCTCTTTTCTCCCTTCTTCCATTGTGTGGAAGTGAGCTCCTGTATCACTACAATGATCTTTCTCTTTTCTCCCTTCTTCCATTGTGTGGAAGTGAGCTCCTGTATCAGTACAATGATCTTTCTCTTTTCTCCCTTCTTCCATTGTGTGGAAGTGAGCTCCTGTATCACTACAATGATCTTTCTCTTTTCTCCCTTCTTCCATTGTGTGGAAGCTGAGAGTAGTAGACCGGGAGTGGGCACTGTACATGCATCATCAAATTTCGCTGCCTCCCATCTCCTTGGCAACTATCTGACCTAGAAAGGATGCTGCATGCTAATTGCACAGATCAGATCACGTGACCAAGGCGACACCGCGTAACCCGAGGCGCACATACCCTAGGTACTAGCATGCTGTGCCTATGGCGTTGCGGTTCAAGGGGATGTATTTCTCTGGTGGAAGTGAGTTCCTGTATCAGTACAATGATCTTTCTCTTTTCTCCCTTCTTCCATTGTGTGGAAGTGAGCTCCTGTATCAGTACAATGATCTTTCTCTTTTCTCCCTTCTTCCATTGTGTGGAAGTGAGCTCCTGTATCAGTACAATGATCTTTCTCTTTTCTCCCTTCTTCCATTGTGTGGAAGTGAGCTCCTGTATCACTACAATGATCTTTCTCTTTTCTCCCTTCTTCCATTGTGTGGAAGTGAGCTCCTGTATCAGTACAATGATCTTTCTCTTTTCTCCCTTCTTCCATTGTGTGGAAGTGAGCTCCTGTATCACTACAATGATCTTTCTCTTTTCTCCCTTCTTCCATTGTGTGGTAGTGAGCTCCTGTATCACTACAATGATCTTTCTCTTTTCTCCCTTCTTCCATTGTGTGGAAGTGAGCTCCTGTATCACTACAATGATCTTTCTCTTTTCTCCCTTCTTCCATTGTGTGGAAGTGAGCTCCTGTATCACTACAATGATCTTTCTCTTTTCTCCCTTCTTCCATTGTGTGGAAGTGAGCTCCTGTATCACTACAATGATCTTTCTCTTTTCTCCCTTCTTCCATTGTGTGGAAGTGAGCTCCTGTATCACTACAATGATCTTTCTCTTTTCTCCCTTCTTCCATTGTGTGGAAGTGAGCTCCTGTATCACTACAATGATCTTTCTCTTTTCTCCCTTCTTCCATTGTGTGGAAGTGAGCTCCTGTATCACTACAATGATCTTTCTCTTTTCTCCCTTCTTCTATTGTGTGGAAGTGAGCTCCTGTATCACTACAATGATCTTTCTCTTTTCTCCCTTCTTCCATTGTGTGGAAGTGAGCTCCTGTATCACTACAATGATCTTTCTCTTTTCTCCCTTCTTCCATTGTGTGGTAGTGAGCTCCTGTATCACTACAATGATCTTTCTCTTTTCTCCCTTCTTCTATTGTGTGGAAGTGAGCTCCTGTATCACTACAATGATCTTTCTCTTTTCTCCCTTCTTCCATTGTGTGGAAGTGAGCTCCTGTATCACTACAATGATCTTTCTCTTTTCTCCCTTCTTCCATTGTGTGGAAGTGAGCTCCTGTATCACTACAATGATCTTTCTCTTTTCTCCCTTCTTCCATTGTGTGGAAGTGAGCTCCTGTATCACTACAATGATCTTTCTCTTTTCTCCCTTCTTCCATTGTGTGGAAGTGAGCTCCTGTATCACTACAATGATCTTTCTCTTTTCTCCCTTCTTCCATTGTGTGGAAGTGAGCTCCTGTATCACTACAATGATCTTTCTCTTTTCTCCCTTCTTCCATTGTGTGGAAGTGAGCTCCTGTATCACTACAATGATCTTTCTCTTTTCTCCCTTCTTCCATTGTGTGGAAGTGAGCTCCTGTATCACTACAATGATCTTTCTCTTTTCTCCCTTCTTCCATTGTGTGGAAGTGAGCTCCTGTATCACTACAATGATCCTTCTCTTTTCTCCCTTCTTCCATTGTGTGGTAGTGAGCTCCTGTATCAGTACAATGATCTTTCTCTTTTCTGCTATTTAGCATTTGTGTTGAACTTGGCCCCAGTATCCCTACAATGATCCATCTTTCCCGTTCTCTTGCAGATTCTGAGGAGTTTCCCCGACAGCGCCACTATTCTGGCCTGTGCCCCGTCTAACAGTGCTGCCGATCTCATCACACAACGACTAGTCAAGCACGTCTCCAAACATCTCGTATATCGCCTCAATGCCGTCTCTCGCTCCTGGCAGACTGTCCCTGAAGAGATAAGGGTAAGAAATCCATGGTTATGTTTTGTTCTCATCATATATTCCTGATTTTTGAAGGACGGCATATAATTTTACAGGTCTAGTCGAGCAGATTGATGGGTAGTTGATCGCTTCCACCTGAAAATACTAGGTAGTATGATCTAATAGAATAGATATATATTGATATATGATATACAGTGTTTTAGTGTCCCACCAGATCACTGTTACCACTGGCCTGATTAAACTATATGAGTGTCTCCTCTTGAAAGCTACTACTACAGACTTTTCGAAAAGGAAAGAGAATTTCTTCCTTATACTAAATCTTTGTCTTACTCCTTAGGGCTGTTCCATTTAAAAGTGGTGGTGTCGGGAGGGGATCAGAATTCCTCCTGAATACCTTGGACCCTCCCTCCCCAATTCTGAACTCTTTTTTTTTGTATGACCCCTCCCCCCTCAACCAAATTCTGAATACCCAGGTTCCCCCCTTCCCCCCCCCCCCCCCCCAAAAACAAAAAAATAAAAAAACTTTTGAATTGTCATTATCACCCCTCACTTTTATAAATGGTACAGACCTTGGCTGTTTCAAGTGATGCAAATCCTAACAAACACTTATATGTTTGTTTGTTTGTTTTCACTCTCCAGGAGTGCTGTAACTACAGTAAGGACCAAGGCAGCTTCTATTTCCCCAGCAAGACAGAACTGATGAAGTACAAGGTGCTGGTCTGTACCCTCGTCACTGCCGGAAGGTAAGCACTTATTTCCATCCACTAGGCCGCGGCAGATCCCCTACCTAGGATAGAACTATGTGATAAGCCACATGAATTCCATCTATTCCATCTACACTTTAGACACCTTTGTACATAATAAGACACTTTAGAATTCCTCATGTGAAAAGAATTTTCTGAAAAGTTGCATTTATTTTGAAGTAACCTTTCATGTTGTCCAAACCAAACACATATTTAGTGTAAATACAATTGATATAATCTATACAATAAATAAATACAATACATAAAATGATTAATGCTAAGTACTATGTATAAGAAAAACTGGAGCATAAAGAGCATGGAGATCTTTTGTCATATTTAGTGTAAATACAATTTATAAAACTTATACAATAAATAAACACAATACATAAAAGAATTAAAGATCAGTACTATGTATAAGAAAAACTTGAGCATAAAGAACAAGGCGATCTTTTGTCATTTAAAATTCCAAGCACAATGAAATGTAGATGATGTTCACATTCTTTTGACAGGCTCGCCTCAGCAAACTTCCCGCCAGGTCACTTCAGCCATGTTTTCATCGACGAAGCCGGCCACGCGGTGGAGCCGGAAGCTCTGATTGCCGTGGCGGGGATTCTCGAGACGGACGTCTGCTGTGAGGTCGGAGGTCAGCTTGTGCTCGCTGGCGACCCCAAGCAGCTCGGTCCGGTACTAAGATCACCCCTCGCAATCAAGGGAGGTCTAGGTAAGAAAAAAATAACATGATAAATGAAAACAAAATGCAAAGGTAGTTCTTCTACTGTTTTGTATCGGATGTAGCATGAGAGTGTGTGACCTGTGTGAATGTGTGACCCAATGGTTAGGGTTAGATTAGTAAAAGCAAACCGTGAAATCACTGTCACACTTTCTCATGGGAGGAGTTTTAAATAGGGATTGGCACTTTAAAAATTTTCATGATAAGATACAATATCGATAATTTTTAAAGCTACAATACCTTTGCAATATCTTTCACAATACAGCCCGTGTCCCTGGGACCAAATTTTGTTGAATTCAACACATGTCAGCTTCAGAAATAAGCAATTAAATATCATTTTTTTTGCGCTGAGACGTCCAGGTAGCAGTTCAGATAATTTTGTATGTATTTCAAATCTGAAACAATACAATACAGGACTTAACTTTTTTGATAAAATAATTTTTCACATTTGATATCAGTATTGGGTATCGTATCAAGTAATGGTTTTGAAATACTGATTAAATTCAGCAAGGGGAATTTATTGATGTCAGGGTCTGAATTGTGTATTGTTTATTGCTTATCCAGGGATGAGTCTTTTGGAGCGCCTGATGACGAAGAGCGATGTCTACCAGAAGCGCGTTCTTGTCGCGGAAGACGTCCCCGCCTACGATCCCCGAGTCCTGACCAAACTCGTCAAAAACTACCGCTCGCACCCCGCCATACTCGAGATGCCCAACGAACTCTTCTACGACAGCGAGCTTGTCCCGCACGCCGACAAGATGGTTCGCGAGATGCTGTGTCACTGGGAGGGCCTGCCAAAGCGGGGTTTCCCCATTGTATTCCACGGGGTCGTCGGTAGAGATATGCGCGAGGAGAGGAGTCCGTCGTTCTTCAATCCCGAGGAAGCGTCGGAAGTCGTTCGTTTCACGAAGGAGCTCCTGGAGGCGCGAAGCTTTGGTATAAATGTGAAGGAGAAGGAGATTGGGATTATCTCACCCTATAGGAAACAGGTATGCTTATCAGAAAATTCTGCAAGTTGACAATCATTTAAACATGAGTAGGGATGGATACCTCCAAGAATGAAACGCTGCAATATTTTAACAGTACGGGTAATGGTAGTTAATTGCATTATTACCATATAAATTTTGTGAATAGTCATTGTGATTAATGCCTTTAAGGAACAGTTCGGTACTTTGAAACAATACCAGTACCAGTAGCATTACTTCTTAACAGTATCTAAACCTAAACACACATATGTATATATATATATATATATATATATATATATATATATATATATATATATATATATATATATATATATATATATATATATATATATATATATATATATAAATGAGGCAAATCTCTTCCCCACAAAATACTGAAAAATATGCATCATTTTACATATGTTCTGTTGCCTTGTTTTAGGTGCAGAAGCTTCAGAGTGTTCTGAGGGACAAGCGTGGTATCACTGTGGGCTCAGTGGAGGAGTTCCAGGGACAGGAGCGTAAAGTCATCATCATCTCCACCGTCCGCAGCAACCCCGATCACCTCGCTCTCGACAGGGACTTCAAGCTGGGCTTTCTCAGCAACCCCAAGGTGTGTAACACTCATACATGTAGTGTACAGTTAATGACATTATTTTGGTCATTTGTTAAAAATGGTACTCATATGTCATTAGCAGTAAGGTAACTGCTATTGACATATGGGTGCCTGAGATAAGATATAATTATACTAAAATGGCTGCACCCAGTATCTCCATTCCTGTATAAGAATGTGTTTAAACAGCAATATACTTCTTGTATGAAGGTTGGCAGTGATGGGCACTTGGGTTTAAGTAGAGAATACTGGAAGAAACTATTTTGGCCTATGTTCTATTCATGGTGTAATTGTCCTGTGATTTCTTTTTGAAAAGTTCTAGACTGAATTTATGTCGAATTTGACATTGCCAATTCGTCTGCATTTGCATATTATTGAATAAGAACCTCTCACATGTCGTATTATAGAAATACAATATAACAAGTTAAATTTGACTTATTACATTTCATATTCGAATTGGTTCGCTTTCGATTTATGACATATTTGATCTTTTACAATATGTGGGGTCGAATACGATGTGGTACCCTAGCTTTAATCCTTGTGGTGCTGGTGGCTGATTGGACAAAACAAAATAATTGGAGAAAAAGTTGAAAAACGGCCGGAACCCTTACACATTGATATTTATCTGATAGTACTCAGCAAGAGCTTTTAAATGAATACCAACATGACAGGGTTTAGGTTATTGTGAATTATGTTTGTGGTACCTTGCCTTGGACAAGAAAGTAAACTCAGCATCACAAAAATTAAGTGTACACATAGTCCGACAACTTTGAACAAAACCTATCAATTTTTAACCCACCCCAAACAGGAATTGCAACATTTAGTTGTATGTGTCACGCATGTGAGTGCTCTAGATTTTATTGGTTTAATTGTTGTTTATTTTGTGTGCTATTTGGTTTCAGAGATTCAATGTTGCCATCACCCGCGCCAAGGCTCTGCTGATCGTGGTGGGGAACCCACATGTGCTGTGCAGGGACCAGTGGTGGAACAGGTATGATATCAAGATACCATATTCGTCTGAATAAGCGCACAGACCCCTATTAATCGCACCCCCTGTTTTAATCACAAAAACTGCATGTTTTTGCACTGTACATACACCCATTTCCTAGCATTAATTATCCTTCCCATTACAGCCTAGAAGTATTTTTATTTTGCCTGGATATAAGGCAGTCGTGTATCAGCCATAGAATTGTTGCCATGATTGGACCCTCGCAGGGGGTGCTGTTAAACAGAATTTCGCTAGCACCCCTTCTGGTGTATTTTTCTATAATCTACACCCGTACTGTGTGCTTATTATTTGAAGCGATACCGGTACCGCTACCACTTAACGGTTCCCAACCCTATTTAACATTCATTTTGACACACTCAACAGGCAAAAAAACCACCCTCAGCCAATGCGTTGTAATTTGCTGAAATGGGTCCCATTGTTGAATCTAACTTACGTTTTGATTGGCTACTCACTCCTGTGAGCAATTTTGCGAACTCATCCAGCCTCGGTTGCCTACAAGTCCATTCTTTCACAGTGGTGAAGCACACTGGTCATGTTATCTTGTGTTGTTGTTTCAGTTTCCTGAGGTACGTGCAGGATAACGGAGGGTATTCTGGCTGTGACTTTGATGAGCTCGAGGACCAAATGGAAGACATAGAACAGAGGTTCCAGGCTGTCAACATATCTGCCGATAGAGGTATGGAAATCAATACGCTTAACCCTTATTTTGCTGCTGGTAGCTAATTTGGTCAAAACAATATGATGCAAAAAACCTTTAAAATGACTGAAACCCTGGCGTATTGGTACTCACTTGATAGAGCTACAGAAGAGCATTCAAATGAATATACCAATATGACAGGGTTTGTATAGTTATCGAACATTTTTTGAGGTCTTGTGCATTGTACACAAGTAGCCTCTGCTTTGAAAGGGTTAACCCTTTTATTGTCCAGAGGGGCAAGACTTCCTGGATTCTTAAACTTGATGTGCAAAACAGTTATAGAATTTGTGGACCTGTATGGAAATTGGGATGTTCACAAAACAACTGTTAAAATGTATAAATTTTCGAGAAATTGTATGTTTTCTCTAAACTATTCATGACCGAGTTCTGAAATTATGACATTTAAGTTTTTTTATGGTAACTCTGATGAAAACAACTTTATTATATATCAGGTATTTGAAGAAGTATTCATCAGAACTCAACCTACAACTGCCTTGTAATACTTTGTGAATTACTGTATTATTTCGTAACTATCATGGCAAATAAGTGATGACAAAGCTCAATAGACTATGGCGATTCTTTTTTTCGATTAATTGACATAAGAATTGACAATTTTTTTTCCAATTATTTGGAAAAATCATTTGGACCAATTGATTCTGCGCATATCAATTACACCCCCATTGAAATACTATTGTTGACATTGCATTATAATGGTATTTTACAGAATCTCCTGCTTTGCCAGCAGAGGGCCTGGATGTAAGCCAAGTACAACACCAGGAAGATCCCGAGTGGAGGAGCGAGAGATAGACGCACAGACAGTCACTGGGGAGCCGGAGGGGGGAGTTCTCAACTTAAATAGCGTCAAAGAGAAAATATCTTAAAAATTGAAATAGTTTTGGGATCGGCATTTTCCCAATGGGGTCCTGTTTTCTGCAACTGAATTTTGATGTCAAAATCACTGAAACCATGAATTTCGAAGACATTTTTTCTTAAGTTAAAAGTGTTTTTTTTTTCTAAAATGAAGGTCCAATGCAATTTAAATGATTTTGTTTAAAAAATTATGAGCTTTAATTGAATGTTATCTTGCTCTGGGAAGCATATTTAGCAAAACAGTTTCTTTGGCAAAATGTTTCTGGTAATTTTGAATGAAGTGTAGTTTCCATAAAAAAGAAAATCTGCCTATGAATCAGGATCCTAACAGGCTAACTCTATTCTAGCTAACTCAAAGAATTAAGAAGGTCAGACAGCTGTGGGTTTTAGAAAGTGAAAAATGATCAAACAGCAACCATTGATATTATTACATCTGGAAGAAAATATCTCGGGCCAGTTTCACAAAGCATTTCTAGAAAAAAGATATTTAGTGTCTACATGGGTCAAATAACTTATTTGCCCATAAACAATGGTCACTGACAAAGCCGGTCACTGCGTAACATGCCTGCTTATGCATGTTTTGCATTATGACTACTTCTGCTTGTGCAATAATGCACAATGCCTTTTAATGCTAATTATGCATTATTACCATGGTTTTTCCTATCAGGTTACCATTATGGATTACACATGAGGAGTTTTTCACATGAGGACTGCTGTCTTAATAAACCACCTGTAAAAAGGTGCCACCTGTCTATTGAGACAGGTACCAAAGCATGTTGTATTTCAACTGCTTGCTTAGACCAGCTATCTTTTGACACCAGTTTCGTGTCATACTGTTTGTATACACAAAGCATTGTATTATAAATGCTAGTGATGGCCATCTGTCCTTAAAGACCACCCAATAATGTGTTAGGCGGTTATATAACAGGTTTTATGGTATATGTTAGAAGATATACCACATTAGCAATGCTTCGAGAAACTGGTCCGTTTTGATATTGAAAAAGTACATCTCAGCAATAACCAATAAGAATAATGATTGCTTTATATGAATATGCTAAAGATTCTATATATGATATTTTAAACAAACTAGACATCACAATTTAATATGCTTATAAAAAGTTTACAAAATACTCTCATGCAATATTAGTCGGACAATACAGTGCTGATTATGAAATTTATATTAAATTTATTACCGATTCTTTAGCTTTTATCCACTTCGATGTTTATAGTTTTACAAGGGATAACCCCTTTGCTGTAACCTTTTTACACCTGTAAGGGTTACGGTTTTAGATCACCTTCTTTATTATCAGCCTGTTACTCAAATTAGTGAAAGAAATGTAATAATGTGTATCAGTGCTGTATTTTAATTCTATTTTTGAAACGGTATGTGCAGTGTATGCATTGTTTAACACTATTAACTATCTAATCATTTATGAAGTTTTTCGAAATAAAATGAATTAGCCTATTTTTATGAGATATTTCTCACCAAGGTTTCCTGTAGCTTGTGCTTTTAGCAATTAACCTTCAAGGTTTTTTGAAAAACCACCTGACAATTTGGGCGAAATATTTCATGCTAAAGGATATATAGGCAAGTATTTGAAGGGGAAATGTAAATCAAAGCACTATCGATTAATCTCTTCAAATATTTAGTAAAATAATTCTTTATTCCCAAGTTATTGTAAAAAGCGTTATAGATCCAGACGGCAATTTCTAGAGGAACTCTCAAGAATGATTGGGTTTAAGCACTATTTAAGGTGACTACTTATGATATTAAAGATGTTTGCGTCTGAACTTAAAAGCATCTGCAATTTTTAATAGAGGTGATGTTGTAGTTCATATAATTTATTTCATTGTTCTGTCAGCAACAGAGGTTTTCAACATTCAGGTATAAGCCGCTTACATTTTATGGTTTTTGATTTTTCAACTCATCTTGATGGATCGGAGATATGATATATTTTCATCATATGCTTTGTGATAAATATTTCATCACATAATTGAGCTAGAAAATACCAACAGTTGTGGAAATCGTTCTGCATAACCTACTAATATTCAGGCTATCACAAATTGAGGACCATTCAGCTATGTTTCTGTGGCTTTAATATATTTCCATAACCACTCTCAATGAAACATCTCAGGGTTCAAGGTAGAATTATTTACATAGGAAGGGATATAAAAATCTGTTTAAGTTGATTTTAGATTTATGCATGCTTCTAAGCTTGATAGTTTTAGAATTATCAAAATATTACTTAGTTCATTTTTACAAAACTAGAAATCGAGGCTATCCAATTTATTTGCGATAAAATTGCATGCTTAACCTGTGACTACTGCATAGAAAAAGCTCAAACTTAGCCTCATATGCATGAAATATATCACATTTTAGTTAAATATTTTACTGGGGAATATGTTGACTCCAGGTACTTTCAGTTGGAGTCATGTTATATATTTTTTACATCTAATATGCAAATTTTACCGTTGAATTATGACATCTTATATGATGAACTGTCATAGTATGCTAAAGAAATGAAATGGCTTATTGACATCTGTCTTGCCTTTTTTGGTGTAAATGTACATTTCTATATTGCACGAAGATGGTTTATACCTGATATATACAAAAATGTACCTTTCATATACATTACAGACCAAGGATGAATTTGTACATTTCGCCTTGTGCAATATGGTATCTTATGCATTTTGGATACGTTTCTAATAAACAACTGAAAAGTAGCCAAACTGTCATTATGATTGTTGTGTTTTCATGTATGTCCAATCCTTATGCAGCCCCTCCCCCCTGAAGTGACAAAAATCATTGCCCCCAGCCTCCTCCCCTGTCTGCTTTAGCATTAGAGTTGGTACTTGTTCTTTGTGTACTTAGTATATCATTTCCCAAGAATGGCCAGCTCATACATAAAGTAAAGACATAGAGTTTCCATCACGAGTGGATGGAAAGAGGAGGTATCTTGCACAAGTGAGTGATTTTGTGTCTTGACACCCTGGTGAAAATGCATGATTAATTTTCTTTGCTGGGAATGCTAGGGCAACCGGTCGACCACTCTACCAGTTGCTGGCGGTTCATTTTGACAAATTCATGTTTCAAACAGTATTGAACGAGAAATCTATATCAGGTTCTAACCAGTATAGGGTTCCCTCAAAAACCTAGTCTCCACTCACTGCATCATATTGATTGGCACCTTAAAAGCTTTTCATGATACAATATAATAGTGATATTTCCATAATGATGATAAATATTTTTAAGTATACTGCTTGCCTCCCGAAGCCCTAATTTCGTTATATTTAACACTTTCAGCTCATGAAATTTTGCTAATTAGTAGTGAACTGCCTTCTTAGGGAGACACACAGGTAGCGATTAAGTAAATTTTAATGAATATTTTAAATCGTAGCATTACTATATGATATTTTTCCATTTCAAAACCCACATTTGGTATAATATCAGGTAGCAGTACCTATTCCTATTTTATCCGAGCATACAGATGGCACATGCATTTCGCGGAGAACTAAACAAATTCTTAGCTTAAAAATGATCACAAAAATAATTGTAATATTTTTGATGAATTGCTTGGAAGAAAAACATGCCTAGGTACACATGAACGAATGTTTAAAGCACATCGGCACACAAAGCCAAAGGCCACTCTAATACATATACTCCCTACCCAATCTTAAATCTTAGAGGCGTGCTTACTCTGGCTCTAAATTTTCTAACTGATAAAGAGTTTTGAATAAAAAGGGGTAAACGTCTCTAGCCCTGTGAGTGTAAAGACGTCTACATCTTATGCTGTTGTTACTTATTTGGTCAGCTATGAACATCGGACGTGAACTAAAACGTCCCCTGAGGTCTTTATCATATAAATCCTTAAGGTGATGGGTACCATTGCAAGCCAGTTAAAAGCCCTGTCCCAAAACAGACCTCAAAGCAGCATAATCCTATAACTAGGTGTATCTCCAGGTTCCTGAGTGTTATCAGGTAGCGAATATCATCGCCACCTGTCGTTATTCAATCCATATTCTGTTTTATTTCAAAATTTACAACTTTTTTTTCAAATGACATATTCTCATTAATTACGCAGGTGATGGTTACTGCAGGTTCAGAGTTACTTTAGGGATATCATTGACTATGCCCAATAAAAAGTTTTTTTTTGATCTGCCGAAGATTTTTACAGGCCATAACGTTGAAAGTTTTAGTTAGAAATCTCCACACCAACTAAACTTGGTGACCTCACGTGCTCATAGCTAGCACCTATTTATAGCATCCTGGCCACAAGCCATTATCTTGAGATCGTCGAGGTGTATCTTTGTGCAACTGCCCTTTGTGTCCAGTGCTCAGAAGTGATCAGCGAAGTATGACCATTACTATCGATGGGGTTCCAATGCCCCACACACGAGATTTCTCACTAAAATTTTCGATGGTATGGCCTGTAAAAGTCTTCAGCAGTAACAAAATCTAAAAAATACTTTTTATTGGGCATAGACAATGATATTCCTAAGGTTATTCTGAACCTGCAGTGATCATCACCTGTGTAAGTAGTGAGAATATGTCATTTGAGTGAAAAGTTGTAAATATTGAAATTATATAAAATATGGGTTGACTAAGGATTGTTGGCTATAATATTCTCTACCTGATAACACTCAGGAATATAGAGATACAACTGGCTATATAGTTACGTCGCTCTGAGGTGTGTTTTGGGACGGGGCATTTGACTAGCTTGCAATGGTTCCCATCACCTTAATAATTCCTTATTTCCAAGTGGTGTCATATGCTTTTTCAAGGTCGAATAGAAACCACATGCTCTCGATTTAAAATTCCTTCTCTTACCAAAGTATCAAAACACACAAGGCAATCCATATAGTGTCTCCTGATTTTTGGAACCGACTTTGGGCTTCAGTGATGAGTGTAGAAGATTCCAGAAACCACACAAAACGGTCATTAATCATCTTCCCATTGTCTTATAGACAAAATTAGTATCGGGGGGTAATCATTTAGAACTTCGGAGTTTTTTCTTGGCCTGGCAATAGGTATGATGGTGGCTCAAATTCTCTCCAGGAGGGGGTAAACTCTCGATCCAGTTTCCAAAGGATTGTTGAAGATTTTTAAAAGTCACTGGTGAGAGGCTTCAGGAAGCTGCTTTAACATAATGGTAGTGTTTATGGTTTGGTGCAGGAGCTGTGTCATGGGATTTACCAAGTGCAGTCCTGAGTTCATCTGTTGTAAAGGGTTGGTGGTATGGTTCTGAATTAATGGATTGGATCTAAGTGGGTGTTTCTCTTGTTGATTTGTAATGCATTGAAATTTAGCTGAATAATGTGCAGAAGATGAATTGTAAGATATTGCCTCACCAATTATATTGGCAATATCCCTTAGGTTATTTTTTGTCCATTCTTCTCAATATTACACAGATGGACTGCCCCCTTACCTATATTCTTCATACCATGTCCAAACATTTTTTCAGCACTTAGTTTTAGCATTTAGTTTTGATACATATTCGTGCCAACTATTCTTCTTGTTAGCACAAATTCCCTGCCTTGGTCTGTTTTACCGATTGTAAAACCTTTAAAGAATTTATGATTTCTTTTGAAACAACCTGTTATACGGAAATTATATTTTCAAGTTGTTCATTGTTTATGATCATTTTTATTCATCTATTGCTTTGTTATTTTTTTCAACAATAACAAAGGACCATTGTTTTACACAAATTTTATGGCCCTAAATGGCCTTTGTGTGCCAATGTGCCTTTAAGCAATCATTCATTAATTCATTCGATCTAACAAAGCCTACTTTCACTCATCCGAGAACCATGGCTTCTTTGCGTTTGGATACGATTTTTGTATAGTTTGTTGGCATTTTCACATTTTTTTTCTATAAAAGTCTTCAATCACAGACCATCCTCAAAATCGTCCGGAAGAAAGGCCTTCGAACACAGATCTTTAAAATGGTTCCAATCAGCTTTGTGAAATGGCCACTTTGGTTGTCTGTCATCTAGAGGATTATAATGGCTTTCTAAAATGATAGGGAAGTGGTCACTTCCATGAAGATATTTCTCCACAGTCAGGGCCGCAATATGAGGAATAGGAGAAGTGGAAGGAAGTGGAAGGTGTTTAGAGGATGAGTGAAATAGGATGCACTGTAGTCTAGGAACTACATGCAATACTCTGAATAGTTATTAACACATCTCATGACTTTACATTTAAGGTGGCACGTCTCATACATCAGCTTGTTATATACGTCTTACACAATTTACCTGCTATGATTTATGCTTTACAGCCTAGCTACTAATCACACTAAAAACTTTCAAAGAAATCTAGGCAGACACATCTATAAATATCAATAAATCAGAGAGGAAGCCTCATAACTAGCCCATGGTGTCTTTATCAATATTTAACCAAGGTTTTCTTTACACTTATTGACTGTGCCTGTCGAAAATAAACAAGTCCTTTGCACAACACAGGAAGAAAGGATACTAAAGAACATAAATTAGTGGAATGGAGGCCCTGGCTTGCTAGACAATTACAAGGAGTCGTACACAAAAGACTAAAGATTGTCTCAGGAAACTCTGTGCCACATTGATTAGTCTGGTGGGAAATGTTCTCCCTTGTAAAGTTTTACACAAAATAGTCATTTCATCGCAGACTGCTGAGTGCTGGTAACAATTTTCCCTTGAAACTTTGATGTGTTTTCTGTCTGAAGCATCCCAGGTTCCCTGAAAAAATATCCAGTGATAACACATATCCAGATAGGGCCCCGTTGAAAGAGGTACTGGGAGGACAGTACAATTACAGAGAAGGGGGGAGGCAAGTGTTGCGGCAAGGCGCTTAAGGCCGCAGGAGGAGTAGAAGTTGTCGATGTAATAAGGATCCGTGCGCCCAAAAAGTGAGTGGCGGGCGCACGGATCCAAGCCCAAAGTGCAGGTGGAAGGTACATGGGATTGGATAGGGCACTGATCAGCACGTAGAGATGTGTGAAAGGGCAGATAGAAGGTAAATGGGTGGGAGTTGCATAAAGTAATAGTCATGTGCCGCAAGTGTGCATGAAAGTGACAATACCAACGTCATAGGGAACTTAATGGAACATTTCCTTCATCAACAGATATAAATTAATACTTACACCCATTAAACTTCACAGAGCTCAATTTTTATATGAAGGCTAGGCATTACTTACATTCATTAAACTATAGATTTTCTCGAAGAAATTCCTAACTTCACAACTGTGGAAATGTTTATTATAACCAGGGAATTTCATACACTAATCAAATCGGCCCTTATAGCGAACGCCAATTCAGGCAGACCTTCTCTCTGGGATCAGTGGATTTGACCAACAATTCATTTTAGTAAAGTGAAATAAAAATAATAAAAATATAGGCATCGTTATTTAGAGTAAGAAATGTTTCAAAGTGCCAGACGAAGGACTGGGCAGGTAAAGATGATGCTAGTTGCGGTCAGATGGAATCGAACCCGCAACCCCTTGCCCTGCAGGCAGGCGCTCTAGCCACTAAGCTACGGCGCCATCTGTATGACAAGGAGGTTTGAAAAGAGAGCTATATTGATGAAATCCCGTAACTCTATTTTAGATCGTTCCTTGCATTCCGAGTTTAGTCCTGTCATTTACGTGACTGAATACCGGAGTAAATCTTTGAAAAAGACCGCCAGGCCACTTTTATCAATGACCCCACATATTTACATACGGCCCGAAACTGATTATGACCTACCTACCTCATGCGAGCCAGTAAAATAGCCAAATCAAATCTGGCGCCTGTTATCTAACTACTCCAAACCGGCTCGGGATAGCCGGAATGACGTTAGAACCCAATAAGGAGCGCCAAAATAGCTGAAAAATTGTATTTGATCTTTTAATCTAATGCCTTTTCAAATAAATAAAAAATAATGATTATATCAATACGCCTTTACATGTCGTTAACTTTATGGCATCGCCAGTTTCGCAATCCAATTTTCCTAGTGTTATGAACTTGCTATTCTGAGGTTCAATTAGTTACATCTGCTGCCGTTTCACTTTTGGGGGCGCTACGCTCTGCATGAACATTTGCGTCCAGAAATGAAAAATGTTAACTAGTAACACAGTAATTGCTTTTAAAACTGAAACAGGAAACTGGAATCTATATCTTCTCTAAACTGCTATCCAGGGAGAGGATTTCATTTTACTTATGAAATAACCTGTATCAGTGCTCCCTGAGAGAAATATTCATATAGCTATAGTGTAATGTATGAGGCGCCGTTGTGGACAAAAGTAAAATGCACAGCATAAATGCATGTAATAACTTTGAAATTAACTATATTTTCAATGAAAAATAAAGAAAAACTTTGAAATGAAATAATTTGCACTGTAAAAATAAACAAAACATTGGAAACTTTTCAAAAATTTTGAAAATAAAAAGTATTCACTCTAAAAGACTAAGATAGACTGAAATTTTCCAAAACATTGATATTTTTGTAAAACACTGATTTTCGTTTCACATTTTCTTAGTATAACAATTTTCAATTTCTCAATGCCTTTCTTTAAAAATCTCAACGCTTTTTAATTTTATTTTCAGATAATCTTTTTTTTTTTTTGGAAGTTTTTCTATTTTTTTGGGAAGTTTTCTTTCTAAATCTCACTGTAATTCTATCAATTATCACTGCGTTTTTACGCCTCATCCTGGACATAGCTAGTCATGAGGCTTCTATAAATTACTCAGGGAATACCTTCATGACGACAAAAGCGTGCGATCTCAATCTTACGCACGTGATCGTGAACTTGGGAACATATCAGTGACCTTCGATAGTCCGGGTGGGGAGTGGCATTCTTGCCTGGACCATGGAGGAAAAAACGTATTTTGGCTACATGATTTCCTCTGCATGTTACGTTTTGTTATAAGAACAGACGTACACATCCACACATACACATGCACGCATACACACCACTCCCCACTGATATGTGCCCAAGTTCACGTGCGTAAGACTGACACCATGTGCTATTGTTGTCGTGAAGGTATTCCCTAGGTTATTTATAGAAGCCTCTTGACTACGACCCGGATGAGGCGTAAAAACGCAGTGAGAATTGTACCATGGTGCAGGTGTGACATACTCCACTCGCTTAAATCACTTGTAAACTAGCTTAAATCACTTGAATAAACTAGCTTAAATCACTTGTTAACTAGCTTAAATCACTTGTTAACTAGCTTAAATCACTTGTAAACTAGCTTAAATCACTTGAAAAAACTAGCTTAAATCACTTGTTAACTAGCTTAAATCACTTGTAAACTAGCTTAAATCACTTGTAAACTAGCTTAAATCACTTGAAAAAACTAGCTTAAATCACTTGTTAACTAGCTTAAATCACTTGTAAACTAGCTTAAATCACTTGTTAACTAGCTTAAATCACTTTATATGTTAAGACCATTCCAAAGTGAAGGGTGCAGAACATGCATTTACTAAATTAGCTGTATTTGCGAATAGGATAAACCAACATATCTAGTGGTATTAGTATTGATATTCATACCAAAGAAGTGTCTTAAGGCCTAGACCAGACATTTGTAAAACATGCTTCACAAAAAGGGGATTTTGGTAGGACTAAAATAAATGGTAGAAGAGCATTGCTATTCAAGTAAGGTACTGAAGCCCAGCATTTGCTGTCGCTACATTAAACAGTGGCAAAACTCAATATTATCCCACCGTTTTCCACATCTTATTAGGATATACGTATGATGTGTAACTCAAGTTGTCAGATAGTATAGTTATTGACAGCAAATGAATGACCTATAGCCCTTTTCTCATAAAAAAACGATCTTACACTGCCAGTTTTGAAATCATGACGGCCTTAAAAACAACTTTACAATTACTGCAGTCCACTGAGTATTTTTGTTGTTTCAGACGGTAAGTTAGTGGAAGACTGGCCTTTGATTACCCTCTATATTAAAAACACATCTTCAGGGGTCAGTGATTCCTGCTGGCTCTTCTCCAGTCATTCTAGTTTTGGCTATAAAACAGGAAAACACATAAAAAATAGTATACCACTAACTAACTGCAAATGTGTTTTTGTATTGTGCCATACGCAAAGTAAATAATTTTCGAAAATGTGACCCAATCACGGTCGACGAATGACAAATGCGGAACTGTGGAACTATTAATATCCATAAGCAGCTAAACAACAAGGTGCGAAGACGCCCATAGAGGTGTAAAGAGTGCCTAATTCCGCCATGTGACAACAAAAAGAATATTTCTTTCAATAGAAATATTCTAAACTATTTACGATTTTGATAAAGTTATAGTTGAACAGTTTTATTTAATCAAATAACTTGCAAAAGTCAAAATTTGGTCAACTACTCTAAGCATATTACTGTAACTTCAATCTACCTATAAATAGCACCGTTGGCTGAATGAAGGCAGGCACAATCTCCGATTGTTGCGCTTCTCCCACTTCCACCTGGTTACCGGGAGCGTGAGGAGAATGCTAATGGTTAGCGAGGGTGTGTCGGTGGTTGCCCACGGCAGCCCTCACTGACCGCGTCCTACGCGGCCTGCTCTAATGGACGTGTGGTCTGAGGCGTTGCCAATGACTGTTATATGTTTCTCATCACTGCCTGGGTTGGAATCTCTGCTGAGGCATGAGAGAATGATGCCATTGACGTGGATCAAGCGGCGGATTGGTTTCCCTATCAGCCACACCTGACTATATGCACCCAAGCAGCAACTTGGCAGAAAAACAAACTGACAAAACAATGTAAATCCCAAATTTTTGTCAAGCAGGCAGGGTCTACCAACTGCAAGATCGCATTTGTGTAACATGCGATACCTTCACTACCCTAACCCCGGGAATACCCGTAGCATTAGGAAATTACAAACAAATATTTAAAATTTACTGAATGACCAAAGATCCTGGAGAATAACTAGGATGAGTGCAAATATCATGTGCTTCAGCCACTTAAACATCTCATTTATCAAATTCATATCTGTTCGCTAAGCATTCTGAACTATTGATACATAGGTTAGGACGCCCTAAGTGTGTGGTCGCAGGGATATCTGTGTGCTCTAATATTGTTTTCATTAAAAGAATTGCCAAACAAAAAATAAGGATTTCTGTGATTCCTTTACCTTTTACAACTGTCTAAACACGCCCTAGCCGCAATTTAGCAGAAAAACTGACAAAAAATGAAAATTCAAATTCTGGTCTCAACATGTTCCTGAGCGGCCAATCAGGCAGGGTCTATCAACTGCAAGATCGCAGTTCGTGTAGAATGCGATACCTTCACTACCCTAACCTCGAGAATACTCGTAGCATTAAGAAATTACGAACAAATATGTATAATTTACTGAATGACCAAAGTTTATAGAGAATAACGAGGACGAGTGCAAATGACATGCGCTACAGCCGGTTTTATATTCCGGTTTCATTCTCCAGTTACACTTGGCTAGTCACACATTACCTGCTTTATGGCAGAAAAGTGACGAAAATTCCAAATTGATCTAGCCTTAATGATTACATAAAGTGTTCCTCTTACACCCGTGGACGGACAGGGAAGACCACTTTACTTGATTGGTTACCATGCTTATATTTCCAAGATCAAATGGATCTACTTTAAGTTCCTTGAGATAACATTCCTACCCGAAACGCATGTCTTAATTAAAGCTAGTTGTGATCGATATGTTGGCCAGTGGGTGTTATATTATTGATGGTATGAGATTGTTCCTACTGCTTTCTGCATTCGAGAGTTAATCATTCTGCATTGGGCGTAATTAGTTCTGCGAGACCACTACTATGGGTTAAGCGCCATTAAAGTTTGAACAAATCGACCTTGATTCAAACTAATTGATTGATAAAACTAGCTTCTCTAAGCCAAGGGAAACAAGAGGCATACTTGCATTGAGTTTAAGCGCCAAGAACGTTGAAGAATAAGGCCTGCACGACCAGAAATACCTCCAGCGTCATATTCACATTGATATATTTATACATTCCCGGCCGGGAATCGAACCAGCGACCCTCTGATTACTAGTCCAACACCTTACCAACTGAGCTACATTTTTATAAAACTTGGGTATAAAAAAGAAAAATGATAAAAAGGCTGAAGACAAGTAGTATCGCGTGGTGTATGTATATTTATTGACTGCAATACTTTTATTACAAAGGCATACTCATAAATAGAGTGTTAGGCGCGAAACTACGATGGTGCATACGTGACACCTGAATAAATCGTAAATGAACATTTATTTTCAGCACTAGATTGAGAAAAACGTTAGAAAAATAAATAAACGAACATTTATCTTTAGCAAAAACTGTCAAAAAATGTTGTAAATAAATCCAGACGAGCATTCAAATACAGTGTCACATTTGCACCATCATGGTGCATACGTGACATCTAATTAAACATAAACGAACGTTTATTTTTAGCTAAACATTGATAAAATTGCTGAAAATAAACCTTGACGAACGTTTATTTGAAGCAAAATTTCAGAAATGTGCAAGAATAAAACCTTCACGAACATTTATTTTTAGCAAAACATTGATAAAATTGCTGAAAATAAACCTTCACGAACGTTTATTTGTAGCAATATTTCAGAAAAGGGCTCAAAATAAATCTTCATGAACGTTTATTTTTAGCATTGTATAGGTGGCGTGTCCATCAAGCTGTTGCGGTCCATTCACCCGCCAGAATGACAATGGTGTTGTGTCTCATTTCCCTAATACGTGAAATTAGGCCCGCCCTTCTTGGACACGCCCCCATAAATGATTGATGCTATGACATTTTCTGTTTTAAAACACAGCATCTCCACCTCGATTTTGCTAAAAAAAATGTTTGTTTATTTATTTTTCTAACATTTTTCTCAATATAGTGCTGAAAATAAATGTTTGTTTATTTATTTTTCGAACATTTTTCTCAATATAGTGCTGAAAATAAATGTTCGTTTAGATTTGTTTAGATGTTACCTATGCACCATGACGTTGCAAATGTGACACTGTATTTAAATGCTCGTCTGCATTTATTTACAACAGTTTTTGACAGTTTTTGTTCAAAATAAATGTTCGTTTATTTATTTTTCTAACATTTTTCTCAATAAAATGCTACAAACAAACGTTTGTGAAGGCTAATTTTCAGCAATTTCCTGAAATTTTGCTAGAAATACCGGTAAACGTTCGTAAAGGTTGATTTTAGCACTTTTTTCAGAACTTTTGCTACAAATAAACGTTCGTGAAGGTTTATTTTCAGCAATTTTATGAATGGATTGCAAAAAATAAACGTTCTTTAATTTATTTTTTTAGCACTTTCATATAGTTTTGCTCAAAATAAACCATTGTTTAGTTATTTTTCTAGTATTTTTCTGAAAATAGTGCGAAAAATAAACGTTCGTATAAGTTTATTCAGGTGTCACGTATGCACCGTCGTACGAAACAAATCAACATAAAATATACTAATTGCAAGGAAGAAAACACATCAACACCGAGATAAAAATAAATAAAAATAAAATATACTGTATACCCTGTTCATATTGCGGCAGTTTAATTAATGCGTACTTTGCTCCCCCCTTGAGTCCGCATTAATTAAACTGCGTACCATTATTTGGACATCCCATTCCAAAGCTTGTATCATTCAACACGCTGACACGACACTTGTCATTCAACTCCGAGACCCTTGGCGGTTTCTACTGGTTCTAAGTTTAATTACAATTTAAGCACCTCGCCCACTAGAGCACGATCAAACATGGAGGTAACTACTAATTACAATTTCTTATTGCAACCAGGATATCACAGTTTGTGACTGGTGCTGAAAAATAGAATGACATAAAGATTGCACCTGCTTTGTTAGCGGCATCTGGCATTCATATTAAGGAGCTGAGCCGCGTTTGTGTAGCAGCAGCACCTTTTCAAATACTAGTAGCCGGGTAGATCGCATACCAGTTGTCCCCTACACACAGCCTGAGCTGTTGGGAGAGAGACAGAGTTTAACAGTGCGCAATCATTAAACTGCGCATCAAAGGCAGTTGTCTGCCAGGCGCATTATTTTATATGCGCAATATAAACACGGCATACAGTATATATTGCTTATATACATCTATTGATACGCATTTCATTAAGGATAACGCCATGATCATCAGATCAGTTAAACACAATATTGAGTACTTAGGATCGCTATATTGTAAACTTGCAGCTAACAAGCCTTGGCTAGGCTGTACACATTTATATACAAAATATGGAAACCCTATAAAGCATTACTTTATCGCTTGTGCGACGTATTATAATACATCAAATATACATAGGCAACCAACTGCTTAATACATTTGTAAAGGCTATAGTTCAGAAATAACTTGTATGAAGAGAGTTATGTGAGAATTATACTGTGAATAACATTTCCATAGATATATGTCACTAGAGGGTGATGTCATACGATTATGATCTAAAAGTTGAAAATGCCCTTTTTTAATTTGTAACAAAATACCTGAAAGAAACGGCCATAGATTTTGTACGGATTTTTTTTTTGAAATAACACGATGTCCTTATAATACAGAAGGGAAAATACAAACAGACTGCTAAGAATAAAGATAGTAATGATATTATTTAGCAATAAGTGCTTAGCGCAAGTGGCCACCAGGTTTAAGCTGGCAGCCTCTGAACATTTTAACATGTTAAATATGATTTAGCCAATTTACAACTGGGGGTCCCCTGTTCATGTTGCCCGTGCAAAAGTTCTCAAGATCCCGTTTGAAAACATGGCAGACGAAGTGAAAACCATTAAAAAATGATATCTTATGAAACACATATTTAGTTAGAGAACTACGGTGGTTAATGCCTGGCAACTTTAAAGGACACCTAGTGCTCAGTGATCCCGGGTCACTGAATACCGGCAGACACTGAGCACTGTTACACCGGTATGGGTCCGCGCCCGGAGTGGACCACGCATTTGCTCATCTGGCTGTCTTTGCGTAAAGGATAACACGGGGAGGTGGCGGTCAGATGACCCACTCGTGTTGATTTATAGGTGAAAGCACTCATATCATCCCGAAAGCAAGCGAGAATACCAACAGGTATAACAGAGGCCAAACAGATTGTGTCAGCAATGGATGGGAGTATCATAATGCTGGAACCCACAGAACAGCTCCGACCGGTCACCACCACACATCTGCACGATTGTGTGTAGAAGGGAACAGAAGCAGCACAAGGGTTTGGGATGTTATTGATATCAGAAACGTTGGATAGATGTTGATACTTTTTCCGAAGTATCAACTACTTGTTAAGAGCAGACATTTGCTGAACGGACTGTGTAAGGGAAAGGGATAGAAGCAACATAGATGTTGAAAAGGCAATGCTATTCTACCGGAAGCAACGTTATTGATCTCTAGACACTATATACACTGGGTGTACACAAGTATTGGTGTATACGCCCTATGTGTATAAGGTGAGTACTTGCTGTCATACGCTACAGGTATACAGGGCTGACCCAAGTGGGCACGCTTGATATATATCCGCACCACATCAACGCTGTTCTGAGATAAGAGGACTAACAATACAGTTAGCTATCAGCACAGGACAGAGCCAGCGAAACTGTGTATTGATTGTATGGGAAAGATTGTTTTGATGCATTAGACTCGCCTACAATAGTGTAGATTACACGGCAACCGTGGAGAACATAAGAAGTTTGTATCGAAAGTTGAGATCGGCAGAAAGGAGCATGGCCGATAATCGCTTGTGTAGGTCACTTTATGTCTTGCTTTTACTCATAGCAACTTTGAGCATAACTTACTACGTTTATAGACCAGACATGCCTACCAATACGAGGGTGCAGACCCACTCTCTTGACTTCAAACATTACGAAAACATAGATTCCTCGACCATTCCGAGCTTTTCTACAAAGGAATCACCCTCTAAACCTAATGTAATGACTACAACGTTTCCAAAAATGAATAACCTGAGCAGAGAAAATATGAATTCTGCTGAATTATCGCGATTCCAAGATCGTCTTTTAAAATGGCCATCCGTGAAACCAAAAGCTGCAGTATATTTTTTATTGCAAGCTAAATCTGCACGATTTGACATGGCAGTACAATGTATCTTTTCATTGGATAAGTATTTCAACAAACAATACCAGTATCCAGTGATTGTGTTTCATGAAGGGCTTCCGGCTTCTCACATAAAACGACTGCAAAAGGAGTCTTCCTCTGATTTGTATTTTCAGCAAGTCTCATTCGCCATCCCGTCACATGTAAATAAATCGCAAGTTCATGCAAAAACGATGTGTAGTCGACACCCGATTGGCTACAGACACATGTGTAGATTTCACTCTAAGCTGGTCTTTGAACAGCCAATCATGAGTCATCTTGAATACTATTGGAGGTTGGATGACGATTCCAGTATCACTCGACCAATCACGTACGACCTCTTTCAGTTCATGGCAAAGAACAACTTCCTCTACGGCTATACTGTGGCAACGAAAGACAGCCATAATTGTGTTTACAAATTATGGGAATACACGAAACAGCACATCAAAAAACAAAACATCACTACCTCATTCTTTGGGGATTGGACGGAAGGAAGCATTTACTACAATAATTTTGAAGTATCTGCCCTTTCACTGTGGACCTCGGCTTCTTATAAGGAGTATATTGATTTCATAGATCGTCTTGGTGGAATTTATTACTATCGATGGGGTGATGCCCCTATAAAAAGCATAGCTGTGTCAATGTTTGCACCAAAAAGACAAATTCATCATTTCAAAGATATCGGATATCATCACCAACATATAAATATTCCTTAGACTGAATGGACAAGAACATACTTATATGTAAATAGACGCGGTAGCATACAGTAAAGTTTGAAATATTAACGTTGGTCTGATTCGCCAATATTACGATCCGTTGTTATTTGTTCTATTATTCATCGAAAGAGAAAAATGGCAATAGATAACAGAAATTTGACTGGAAACGTTGAGCAATAGATGTGTGCAAGATGGCATAATTTATGTCGTAGATCTAATGCACTTGTTCAGACAGCACAATGGATTCAAACGGCTCTGTTAACATATCAAATGGCTGGCCAGGATTTTATCTGTATTTATTTGTTTGCATGAAATGTATATATTTTATTTGGATTGGATAATGAACTTTATTTAAACTATTTATCTGCAATAAAAACAACACTTGCGGGTTTTAAGATGCATGCAAACAACTGGACACTGTTGTCCTGGATAGAGACACAAATCGGGTCTAGGCCTATGGATGGCTTCTAGTCAATTGCACCAAGTGAACAAGCAGAAGTGATGCGAGTGATATTCGCGAGTGCACTGATCCGTCAGTGTATATTCACAGCAGAGATCGGTGCAGATCGCCATTTTTCCCACAATGCACTGCAGCACTCCATCTGACCACCAGGCGTTGATGTCACTTGGGTACTTCATCACAAAGCTGCCTACACCCTGTGTACTGCAACCATGACTCTAGGAGGACAATACTATTTTAAGATGGTGATTTGTGATGCATCTGGAAGTCAATACAGAGGTGACAGCAGATTAGGAAAAGGAATTTCCTTTCTCACCATTCCTAACACAAAGACTAAACAAGAAAAGAAGGATTTAGCAGCAAGATGGCTATCTAACATTTGGACAGTGAAAAACTACATACTGTGGAACACGAAATTCACGCGTGTCCCAAGTATAGCGAATTTGGGAGTTTTGCGTCATAGCGTATCTTTATATTAGCGTCTCTTTACCGTAGCCGCAGCCGCTGACAGCGCCATCTGTCGCAAAAAAGACGAACTAATTTGAGCAGAGAATGCTTCCAGTTTGATTGAGCATTCTATCAAAAGGGGGCGCCCGTATTTATAAACAAAGGGTTAAACAAAGGAAATGGGACTATGAACCCTATCCATGGTGGCACAACAAAGGGGCCATATCAGGTTGTATTTAGTGTAATCTTCGGAAAATAAACAATAAAAACAGATCACCATGATTTTTCTTTGCTCTTTTAACATGTCTTTTGCTTCCTAAAGCCAGAAAAACACAAAAAGAATGGTTCAAGAGGGGCTACGTATGCTTCATGTTTGTACTAGTGGCGCCATCTAGCGGTCACCACGAAAACGAAAATGGCGTCTCCTGAATGTTTGTCATATGCCTGCGCTAAAGGCATGCTAAAGGTGCCATTTGTTGTTTTTTTTTTGTTTTTAGATGGAATGTTTATTAATTCAATGGAATCATGAGCTAGTCCACAAGCCCAGAAACCGATTTTGAAAAAGGGTTTCAGCAGGGCTACGTATCTTCTATTACTAGTGGCGCTATCTAGCGGCCACCACTAAAACGAAAATAACGGCTGCACAAGAAACCTCCAATTCTTGCTTCAAAGGGGACCGTCTCATTGACGTCAGCGCCACCAGTGGCTGAAAAGAAACACAAAAGTACAGCGTTTTTATATATAGCGAAGCGGCACCAGACGCTATGTACGCTATATATAAGCTAGTTCGAGCAACTCTAACAGTGGCACCGGCCGATGTTTACTATATGCTATGTCTATAGGTGTAGGCCTATAGACATAGCATATAGTAAACATCGGCCGGTGCCACTGTTAGAGTTGCTCGAACTATATATAAGCACACGCGGAAATTTCGTGTTCTACAGTATTTAGTAGTTCCCAGTTTGTCATGAACATTTTGAAGAACCTTTGCTTTGAGGCTGAACCACAAACAAGACTGGGGCCAGTTTCTCGTATCGTAAATTACGATTTTCATTGTTGAAAATCGTAATTTACGACTTTTCTGTTTCTCGAAGCTAAGCCGTTCGTAAAAATTTACGAAAATCGCGTAAAATTTACGAGGACCTCAGAGGTCATCGTAAATTTACGATGACGTTTTTGGACCCTTGTTGCATGGCAACGTGGGGTAATCTCACGCACCTACACGGGCACTTGACCACACGACCATCAGGGCAGGCCCGTGATTTATAAGTATTTACATATAATTTATCAATATTTATAAATAACCTGTGTATGTTAATATATGTTTAATTAATATATACACGTGCATAAATATTAATCATTTATTTATGGATAATTGTTTAAATATAATAAAATAAGTGGTTTCTGAATATTTATTAGATCTCATAATTATTTACGAATCAATAAAAAATACAATCATTCATAAATAATGTATAGATACTTTTGATTTTGAAATGTTTATAAGTTATATCTATATATCGTTTATTAATATCAAAACATGCGACAAGTACGATGCATCATCAAGTGTGAATGAGCAAATAAAAACTTATATTTTAACGACGGGGGGAAGAAAATACAAAAACTACGTATATTCACGACCATTTTGGAGAGAGAAAATACAAAAACTTTATTTTCACGACCATTGTTTTCTTGGGGGGGGGGGGGGGGGGGGGGGGGGGAAGAAAAAGAGGAGAAATAAAGTTTTAACTTTTCTCCTCAAAAAACGGCCGTGAAAATGACTGTTTGCTTGACTCGTTTTCGTAGTAAAGGTAGCCTAATAATTTGCGAAATTCGCAATATATAGACCACGTACGTGTATATCATGGAATATCATTTATACAAAGTAAAACGACCATATCAATAATGGAAACATGTATTTATTCGTATGTATATCTATCAATATCTAACATCTATCTATCTGTCTGCATGTATGCATGTATGTATGTATGTATGCAAGTATGTATG
>OZ012687.1:49235886-49253386 GCA_963942565.1 Maea johnstoni | reverse complement strand
ATTTAAGAAAGCACATTGACTAGAATTTAAAGTTCTATTTTAAGCTTTAAGTTACTAGTAGGGTACCAACCCACCTGGCGACCCGAAAAGGTGCCTAAAATAGTACAAATCTGAAAACCAAAATCAGGTTTAATTTTCTCCTCGATCTGTAGATGATGGAAAAATAATACTAAAGTGAAAGGGCCAGTGAAGGTCAAATAAAGGTCAAAATGTTAATTTTTTTCTAAAAAGTTCAAACTTTCATAAAGAGATTTTGTTGAAGTAATAGTGTTTTGACAATATATAATTTCAAAATCAAGTTATCACAATAATTGACAGATAAATTACCTCAAGATAGTGTCCAAAAACACATTTGGAACCATTTACTGGTGAAAATGAGGTAGTTTAAAGTCAATGTGGAGGTGCGAAATATGGCTTTTGGCAATTTCATTCTTATAATGTGTTTAAGGAGAGGTTGTGAGAAAGTGCTAGTATGTGACAACTGTCTAGGTCATAAAACGTGTGAACACCAAACATTATAGGGTCAAAATGGTACTATACAAATATTAAAACAAAATAGTGCCGACTTTTGCTAGTATATTTTTACTACCTTTTATTGTGACATCAGCTCTAAACATACTTAAAGCTAATTGCTTCCTGCTGCATCACAAAACAACTCTAATACATAGATTATTTGGCTTTCGCTTCATCTTCCATAACGATCTTTTATTTTTAAATCCTTATTTATTTTCCTCCTCCGTAAAACATGTCAACACAGGGTACAAAATGGTTGCCTTCAAGGCATGTGTATGGTAATATACATAGTGGGGAGGCTAAGGGTGAAAATCGTTCACTTTTTTGACAAAGGCGTGAAAATTGGCACAGGTGTAGCTTGAAGGATGGGGAATTTTTTAAAGCCAGTTACCCATCTCAGTTGCCATGTTAACCGGCGGCCATCTTGATTTTCAAAATGGCCGCCATTGAACTCTCTTTCTCGCCATATTTCTGCCTTAAAATGTAACAGAAATACAGTCTCAGTGTCTAAAACCATGTTTTATGGGGTAAGGATTCTATTTCTGATATAGAAAATAGCATCAAGAAGGCGGAGGCGGCCATCTTGGATTTCAAGATGGCCGCCATGTGAAATTATGTTTTTTCCCCGCATAACTTTAGTTCTAAATAACCTAGCTAAACAATGTTGGTATCTATACTAACATTTTCAGGGACCAGGAATTCATCTATGTCATCTTCAGTATCACTAGAGGTTTTATTTTCCCATATTTGACCACAAAATGGCTTTTTTCACATGTGAAGGCCGTTGGACAGGCAAAGAAGCTGTTCCGCTTCAAACAAGTTTATTTGGCTCCAGATGACTATAATAAAAAGAGGTGGTTAGAAACAGTAGCACAGAGCTACCTACAGTGCGTACAGAAATAGGCTTAGTGTCTAAAACCATGTTTGCTATTTCCTATATGGAAAATAGCATCAAGAAGGCGGCCATTTTGGATTTTAAGATGGCCGCCATGTGAAATTATATTTTTCTGCATAACTTTAGTTCTAAATAACCTAGCAAAACAATGTTGGTGTTTATATCAACATTATCAGGGACCAGGAATTTATCTATAATATTTTCAGTATCACTAGAGATTTTGTTTTACCATGTTTGGCCACACAATGGCTTTTTTCACACATGGAGGCTGTTGGACAGGTAAAGATCAACTTCAAGCAACTGTATTTGACTAAAATGAAAAGAGGTGGTTAGAAACAGTAGCACTGAGCTACCTACAGTGCGTACTAAACAGAAAAATACTCAAATGATCATCATATGACCTTCAGGTGACCTTCAAATGACCTTGAAGGAAAAAGAGTGGATAGATGCAATTTTCAATTTCCTATAAATTGGTACCTGGTATGTTACAATTTGAATTCCAATGACATCATTACCCATAATAGACTGTTCGCTTGCCCATAGTGCATTTCTCCTTAGCAACACTTACAACAATCTATTTGGGAGCAGTCATATTGGAATCCAGAGTTGGGAGTTATGGTAAGTTTGTGTTTCCAATTAGCAAAACATGTTACCTACATTGTGTGTAAGTATTACATATGAACAGTTGAGCATCCCAGTGAAATAAAAAGTGTAAAAGAGAATATAATTCACATATTAAATCTGATGTTGTTTACTTATGAGAAATGTATTTTACCTATTTTCAAGACAGATGAGAGGTGGTTGAAATATCCTCATTTTCCTTAATCTGTGATATCAATGTCGGGGCTAAATGTGGGACATTAGGAGATCTATGGAAATGGGTAAATAGGAAAGTAGACTTTGTGGTGGTACATGTGGTAACAAGCTACTTACAGAGGGGGATAGGGAAATTAGATGTGGGAGAGTTTGGGAAGTAGGCCAAAAGGCTAGTGGACCAAATAGACAGTTTAGGAAAGGGTTAGGGATGTGGTCGGCTTCGATACCAAGGGTGGACCAAGGGGAGATAGGGATAAGGAGTTAAGGAATAGCTTACACTGCAAGAAGGGGAGGGTAGGGAAGAAAGAGGAAAAGATGTTGGGTAAAAAGGATATGACAAGAGAAGGAAGCCAGAATAGAACTAATCAATGTAAGACGAGAGACGTTGTTAGTCTTGCCAGTTCCATCTATGATCCAAGTGGACTGTTCACCTGCAACATTGCTGCTTACATTCCACATTTTTATCAGGAATCAGTCATGAAGGTCAACCTTTGATTGAAATGGGCCATTCACCAGGAAGGCAAAACTCATCATCCAGTTTCTATGGAAAAGTGGACTGGACTGGGATGAATCCCTTCCAGAGGAGAATCAGGAAAAAAGGCAGATGTGGTTGGATGAGCTGAAGGCTATAGAAGCTTTGGAGATATCAGGACACCACAACAACTCTACCACAAAGATTAGCAAAATGGAACATTTTCGGTGATTCTCCAGAGTTTGCCTTTGGAGCTGATGCATACCTGCACTACAAGGCTAGTTGTGGGATTGTGGTATCTCTCTCCTATGATCAAAGACACATGTAGCAAGATTTATCCTTTGATCCAAACAAAGTATTGAACTGGTTGAGTTACCAGAACTACAAATGACTAAGTCAGAGTAGAAAACCAAACATCTTTTGTTTAACGCCTCCGCAGGTATGACTACAGCTGGTAATGATGTGAAGACCTTCCATATTTCTAGACTGCTGATTCTTGATGACTTTTCTTCTTGATCGAAACTGACCTGCCACACAGCCTGGATCAGCCGAGAAGACTGCAACCTTGCTGCTTACATTCCACATTTTCATTGGGAATAAGTCATGAATGTCAACCTAACAGCTGCAGAGTATTCAGAAGCAGGATTTAGCATGGGTACACCTTGGTCAGGAGGTTGCCTGAAGTTGCTAAGGAATTCAAATGTCTCCCGGAAGAGGAGGCTTTAGACCCCAGGAAAAGCAAGATATCACCTTCAGAGCCATATCCTAACGGATGTGGGAGGACGTTTGAGTACACACAAAGGTCATTTAGTGCCATAAGATATTTTCAAAAAGTGGTACATTGTCATTGTTGAAGAACAATGACAAAGCATAAGTATTCTAGGTAAAAGAAGAAAAAGAGGGAGAGTAAAGGTGCTGTCCCACTTATGACTTTTAAGGTAAGACAAGGTGCGAATGGGGAATTCACAGCTTGTTTCGCGGTTTTTCGCAGTTATTCAAACCTTTGTGTGTGACAACATTTATTTCGTAGTGATTTGTCCTTCGTCGTACATTGACTTACATAGTTGAACATCATTTCGTCTATGTTTGTATATTTTCGTAAATTATCATACATTGTTGTGGATTGTTGACCATTGATTCATGGTATATCGTACATTTTCCTATGTACTCGCACCTTGACGTACATTTTCGTACAGAAATTAAATGTACCTTCTGACTTGACAATTCAAAATAAATTTACATGACCACTTTATCATGAATTAACAGGTTATTTGGCCAAAATTAACATTCGAAGTCACGAATTGGTGGTGACTTAAACAGAAATCATAGTGTTATTACGAATTTTGCAATTTTCAGTCGAACATATTTGTATTTTGACGAATATTGTCGAAATTGGTGGCGTATATATGCGAATGTATGTCGTTTGCATTCGTACTTAGTTTGTATATATTTGCACACATTTGCACACATGCGCACCTTGATACTCGTACACAAGTAGGATTATGTTCGCCTATTCATGACAAATTACGATAAAAAACGTAGTTTGTCTCACATTTGAGAATGTTGTTGAACATCAATCATAGCTAGTGTCTTGGGATTTCGTATAGTCTTGTATCTTTTTCGAACAATTCGTATACATCATGCGAACGTGATTTTCACCAATTTTTGAAACAAATTCGTGGCTATCGTCGTAGATTTGACATATTTAAAAGATTGTATAGAAAATTCGCAGTGGGACATCACCTTAAGATGCTGTCCCACTTACGACTTTTAAGGTAAGACAAGGTGCAAATTGGAAATTCACAGCTTGTCTTAGCTTTTCCTGGCTAATCGCGGTTGTTCGCAGTTATTCTTAGCTGTTCGTAGCTAAAGCCGCGATTTAAAAAAAAGGTTTTACATGTAAAACTGTTGTGTGCGACAACATTTATATCGTAGTGATGTGTTTTTTGTCGTACATTGGCGTACAGTGTTGAACATCATTTCATTTATGTTCGCATATTTTCGTAAATTATCGTACATTGTTGTGGATTGTTGAACATTGATTCCTACATTTTAGTTTGTGTTCGTACCTGGACGTACATTTTTGTAGAGAAATTAAATGTACCTTGTGACTTGAACATTCAAAAGAGATTTACATGACCAAGTTTATCATGAAATAACAGGTTATTCGGCCAAAATACGAAGTCACGAATTGGTGGTGACTTAAACAAAAATCAAAGTGTTGTTATGAATTTTACAATTTTTCAGTCGATGTTTTGTCATAATTAAACGTACAAATGGCGTATATATGCGTATGTATGTCGTTTGCATTCGTACTTAGTTTGTATATATTTGCACACCTTTGCATACATGCGCACCTTGAAACTCGTACACAAAAAAGATTATGTTCGCCTATTTACGACAAATTACAATAAAAAACGTAGTCTGTCGCACATATAAGGATGTTGTCAAACACCAATCGTACCTAGTGTCGTGGGATTTCGTATAATTTCGTATAATTTCGTATCTTTTTCGTACAATTCGTATACATCCTGCAAACGTGATTTTCCCCAATTCTTTAACAAATTCGTGGCTTTCTTCGTAGATTTGACTTATTTAAAAAATCGTACATAAAATTCGCAGTGGGACAGCACCTTATAGGAGCAGAGCCTTCAGATCCAAAGAGGGCCAAGGGATATTTAGATGCAGGGTATCCACACATCCCCATTCTTTACTAAAGCAAGCAGGGTGCCACACTAGACCCGGTTTGTGTCTCTATCCAGGCCAGCTGTTCTTAATACTGACGTCTATATGGCCTTCAGAGACACGGTACCAGTGCATTGTAAAAATCTGTCATTAGGAGCGTCTGTTATATGCGAACAGACGCTCCTAATGTCTTGGCAGGTGCTCGATTAGTCAGGCCTAAAGCAAATGTCGGAAATTTAAAATGGCGGAAATTGCCGCTTCAGAACTTCTTTCTAAGATTATAAAACACTTCAGCCATTGTCACCCGCCGACTTAGGGCATATATATAGTCAAACATGTACATGATTCATTGGTTTAAGTCTGGCCGTGACACTCGCCTTATCACGCGAGAAATCCACTCCGGTGAATTCACCGGACAGATGACAGATTTTTACAATGCACTGGTACCGTGTCTCTGAAGGCCATATAGACGTCAGTATTAAGAACAGCTGGCCTGGATAGAGACACAAACCGGGTCTAGGTGCCACACCAGCTGAGGGATCCCCGGGAGGTGGCCACTTCTATTGCACACCTTATGCTGGTCTCCCACATACGAATTCAATGTGCGAACATACACGATCTCAAGTGTACGCTTGAAGCCACAAATTGGCTATAAAATTGCTGAATTTCTGCATTCTTGAGATATGTACATTCAACTACGAAAGTATACGACATCCCACGACAGCATGTACGATTGATGTACGACTACAGCATCAGATGTGCGATTCTATACGTTTTCTATCATACTAAAGCCCCATTCTCACATTCACGACTTACAGCCACGATCGACCACGACTCAGCAGTCCTGGTCGATCGGGGTGAGTCGGCAATAATACATGTACTGACGTATGACACTCAAGCAAGTCTGCACGAGTCGTATTGAAGTCAGCATCGGCTACGACTGTTTTGAAAATTTCAAAACAGTCGTAGTCGATCGGCGCCACCTCCAATAGCAAGTAGGTGCCAATAGGTAGCGTATGAGAAGCGTATGAAGGTCGGCAGTAGCGTATGAAGGTCGGCAACAGCGTATGAAGGTCAGCAACAGCGTATAGCAGTCCTATTGACATCGGCGTCATGCGTATGCAACTCCGTGGGAAAGTTGCATAAGCCCCATTCTCACATTCACGACTTACAGCCACGATCGACCACGACTCAGCAGTCCTGGTCGATCGGGGTGAGTCGGCAATAATACATATACTGACGTATGACACTCAAGCAAGTCTGCACGAGTCGTATTGAAGTCAGCATCGGCTACGACTGTTTTGAAAATTTCAAAACAGTCGTAGTCGATCGGCGCCACCTCCAATAGCAAGTAGGTGCCAATAGGTAGCGTATGAGAAGCGTATGAAGGTCGGCAATAGCGTATGAAGGTCGGCAACAGCGTATGAAGGTCGGCAACAGCGTATAGCTTTCGTATTGACATCGGCGTCATGCGTATGCAACTCCGTGGGAAAGTTGCATACGCTGTGCGTACGATCTTACAGGACTGCTATACGCTATTCAAGTATTCAAGTCGTATAGCACGCGTATGAGTAGCGTATGATAGTCGGGATATACCTATGAGCATCGTATAACGGTCGCCGTCAATCGTATGGCAATCGTATGGTAGTCGAATAACAGTCCTCTTTAAAAAAGAAAAAACGCAAAATTTGCATAATAGCGTACTCGAAACGTATAACTCGGTCTATTCGTTAGATCGGCATAGTCGTGGCTGAAGTCGTGAATGTGAGAATGGGGCTATACGCTGTGCGTACGATCTTACAGGACTGCTATACGCTATCCAAGTATTCAAGTCGTATAGCACGCGTATGAGTAGCGTATGATAGTCGGGATATACCTATGAGCATCGTATAACGGTCGCCGTCAATCGTATGGCAATCGTATGGTAGTCGAATAACAGTCCTCTTTAAAAAAGAAAAACCGCAAAATTTGCATAATAGCGTACTCGAAACGTATAACTCGGTCTATTCGTTAGATCGGCATAGTCGTGGCTGAAGTCGTGAATGTGAGAATGGGGCTTAAGTCGTAAGTAGGCAAACATATTCGTAGTTGGCTACAGATATGAAGGTGCATATGTATGCGAGTATGTGGGTATATGCACGACATAAACACGAATAATTACGTCATACATACGCATATATACACCAGTTGTCCGTCTACTTACAACAATATTCAATTAATTACGAATATTTTCAAACGAAAAATGGCAAAATTCGTAAGTACACTACGACGTATAGTGAAATCACTGTCAATTCGTGGCTTTGAAGATTAAATTTTGGCCTATAGCCTATTTTTTCATTCTGAAGTGGGTCATGTTTATAGTGACACTTTGTCGTACATTAAACGAATGTACGCAAATGTACGTGAATGTACGATTACATACGACAATGTACAACATAATACGACAAGATGTTCAACAAGGTACAACGATGTTCGACAATGTACGACAATGTACAACAAAAAATGACTTCCTTACGACAGTATTTTTGTCGCACCCAAACTTTTTTTTTAATTTGCAGCATTGCCTACGAAAACCTAAGACTCACTGCGAACAATCACGATAAATCACGACAACACATGAATAACTACGACTTTTTAATTCGCACCTTGTCGCACCTTAGAATTCGTATGTGGGAGACCAGCATTAAGGTGCACCACTTGCAGGGCCTGTTTTTGATAAAGCTATGGAAACATTATTATGAAAACAATTACAGGGATAAGTGGGAGAATAATCGTGTCATTTCAGATCTCCAGGGTGCATGCAAAAGGGGGCAGTCATGCGAGCAATCTGCAGTCTTGTTACAGGAAAGCTATAAGTCATGTCTTTGCAATAAACTCACAGTTTTCAATGATAGACTCCTTAACCATCAGTCTTCATATGATGTTATTGACCAGCTGTGCACTATTGTGAATATTTTTTTGGTACGGGCTGTGTCGGTGAACACAGCTTGTAAAAATGAAATAACAAAGTTGTACAATTTTACAGTATTTGTTCTAAATGAAACAAAATCTTTTTATATATTCAAAATATATCCCAAAGCGCTCAATGTATATATTACTATTATAATTTCAGTTCTATGTGGAATTGAATTAATTCAATGAAAAATTGAATATGAAGATGATACTCATACCACAACTTTCTTGATGGAATAGATGCATTAGATGTATGTTTACCCTCATATCACCTAAGGAACGCAATGTGTCACTTAATTCATCACCTAATGTAAGAGAGAGAACATGTGTGTGTATATCTGTGTGTGTGTGCGTGTGTGTGTGTGTGTGTGTGAGAGAGAGAGAGAGAGAGAGAGAGAGAGAGAGAGAGAGAGAGAGAGAGAGAGAGAGAGATGTAATCGATAATCCAATATCCTGTTATCATAACAATATTTTGCCAATAGCGTCAGTGATTTATGCTGCAAAGATTCAGGTTTTCAAAGATCAAATACCTACGCACATGTTGACCTTTTTGATTTTACAATAAGCAATTTGCTGACCTTTTGCTCGTAAATTGTGCATTTCACCACATAATCCTCTATAGAAAGCTAAAAGTCATGTCTTTGCAATAAACTCACAGTTGTCAATGACAGACTCCTAAACCATCAGTCTTCATATGATGAGCTTTTGGTGTTTTTTCCAGCGGTTCATGTATATGTATATATATATTATGTATACATACATATGTATACACACACACACACATATATATATATATATATATATATATATATATATATATATATATATATATATATATATATATATATATATATATATATATATATATTTATAATTATATATATATATATACATATATATATATATATATATATATATATATATATATATATATATATATATATATATATATATATATGTATGAATGTATATATATATATATATATATATATATATATATATATATATATATATATATATATATATATATATATATATATATATATATATATATACACATATTTATATGTAGATACACACACACACATGTATATATATATATATTTATATATATATATATATATATATATATATATATATATATATATATATATATATATATATATATATATATATATATATATAAATATAAATATATGTATATATAAATACATATAAATATATATTTATATGTATATATAAATATATATATATATATATATATATATATATATATATATATATATATATATATATATATATATATATATATATATATATATATATATATATATATATATATATATATAAACATATGTAGCGTTATGGATGACCTCACAACTCAAATTAGCTTTTATTCGCAAGCTACGTGGGTCATCATGAGCTTGGTTTATTTCATGTTGTCCCTGGGTGTTTAATTGAATCAGACTTCAAGTCAGTGATGGTGCATAGTATAACAGGCACAGAGGGACTTTATTATCTGAAATACAAATGGGAAGTTTCACAGACATTGGATTATATTCACAGATTCCTATATATTCTTTTGATGAAAGGTCATGTTACAGGTGTATTACAAAAAGATACTAAGGGAGTATCAACAATATATAGGCTGCTGCTGAGTAAGAATAACTCAATAATTCAAAAGGCAGGTAACAATTGGAATGAAGAAGTTGGTCACATGTCTAAAACTTTCGACTTCAGAAAGTCATTTTCCAGAATTAATATGTTTGATGACATTAACTTAAGATACATACAATTCAGAACTCTACATCGTCGCTTCTTTACCAACAATATTCTTTATAAAATGAGAATTGAAGACTCTCCACTGTGTGATTTTTGTCACAATGAAGTAGATTCCAACGAACATATGTTGATTGAATGTGAAAAGGTCAAAACTCTTTGGCATGAAGTCGAAAATTGGATTTCTGAGATTGGAGTCATTGAATATCTCATTAATGACAATAGTATTATCTTGGGTGAACTCCAAAGAGCACACTGGTTGAATGCAATAATCTTAATAACCAAGAAAACAATATTTAATGCCAAAACAAATTCGACTTGTCCTAGGTTTGAATGTGTAAAAAAACAGGTAAAATGCCTTTACAATTATGAGATACATAAATATACATTGGTTGAGAGAGAAGACAAATTTGAAAAAAGGTGGGGTATGCTGCTTGACTAGTATGATGAATAACAACAATCAATATATCAATACTACATGTTTATTTATTACTACTGATCTACACTGTCATTGTCATAATGGATAGAAATATATTCCCTTGTTCACACTTATACAATTTGTGAAATGTTAGGATGTTGACATAGCCGTGATTGCCTGGCACACATTAAATTAAAAAAGTTCCAAAAATTAAAAAAATGTTACAGGTGGCACCACCATCCACCAAGGGGTACTTCTAGACTATCTTCATTAAATACCTTTCAAAAATAATATTCGATGTCAATGAAACAAGGAATTGATATAGATGTGACCATTTACAATGTGCGTGATTCACAGTCAACTTCAATGTGTACTTACACATATCTCTGTACAAGTAGTTAGGGGATCAAAAAGGGGGGCTAAGAAACATTTCTATGGCACATTCAGTAAAAAGTACTGAATGGCAGCAACAACCTTGCTTTCTGTTTATGTATTCTCTAGAAAATATCATAACTTCTAAATATTCTTTAGATAAATTAACATTTTTAGCCAATTATTTAGATTTATTTTGATTTGGGGCACTTATTCTTTGCCAATTTAGGGTACTGCTGCCATATATCCTGTCATATATTCTAATTGAAGTTAGTTTGATTGATAAAAGACCTTAACATCATAATTCCAAACCATATTGCCACTCTAAACTCAGGTTGTATAGGCCATATGTGATTGGAAGGTAAGCCAAAGTGTAGGTGGCGCCACCTGCCACCAGGGGGCACTGGTGCGACGCCTCCATATCTGAAAATGTTCAGTTTAGTTATATGTACCACCATACCAAATTTGACGCTCTAATACAAAGTGCACGATTTGACCAGAACACGTCTCAAATCCGCCTGACTACTAGTACCTAACTCATAAAGTTGTTCACGGTTTCCTGTAACAAGACTGCAGATTGCTCGCATGACTGCCCCCTTTTGCATGCACCCTGGAGATCTGAAATGACACGATTATTCTCCCACTATCCCTGTTATTGTTTTCATAATAATGTTTCCATAGCTTTATCAAAAACAGGCCCTGCAAGGGGTGCACCTTAATGCTGGTCTCCCACATACGAATTTTAAGGTGCGACAAGGTGCGAATTAAAAAGTCGTAGTTATTCGTGTGTTGTCGTGATTTATCGTGATTGATCGCAGTGAGTCTTAGGTTTTCGTAGGCAATGCTGCGAATTTAAAAAAAAGTTTGGGTGCGACAAAAATACTGTCGTAAGGAAGTCATTTTTTGTTGTACATTGTCGTACATTGTCGAACATCGTTGTACATTGTTGAACATCTTGTCGTATTATGTTGTACATTGTCGTATGTAATCGTACATTCACGTACATTTGCGTACATTCGTTTAATGAACGACAAAGTGTCACTATAAACATGACCCACTTCAGAATGAAAAAATAGGCTATAGGCAAAAATTTAATCTACAAAGCCACGAATTGACAGTGATTTCACTATACGTCGTAGTGTACTTACGAATTTTGCCATTTTTAGTTTGAAAATATTCGTAATTAATTGAATATAGTTGTAAGTAGACGTACAACTGGCATATATATGCGTATGTATGACGTAATTATTCCTGTTTATGTCGTGCATATACCCACATACTCGCATACTTACGCACCTTCATATCTGTAGCCAACTACGAATATGTTTGCCTACTTACGACTTAGTATGATAGAAAACGTATAGAATCGCACATCTGATGCTGTAGTCGTTCATCAATCGTACATGCTGTCGTGGGATGTCGTATACTTTCGTAGTTGAACGTACATATCTCAAGAATGCAGAAAATCAGCAATTTTATAGCCAATTTGTGGCTTCAAGCGTACACTTGAGATCGTGTATGTTCGCACATTGAATTCGTATGTGGGAGACCAGCATAATGCTGTTGTACATTGTTGAACATCTTGTCGTATTATGTTGTACATTGTCGTATGTAATCGTACATTCACGTACATTTGCGTACATTCGTTTAATGAACGACAAAGTGTCACTATAAACATGACCCACTTCAGAATGAAAAAATAGGCTATAGGCAAAAATTTAATCTACAAAGCCACGAATTGACAGTGATTTCACTATACGTCGTAGTGTACTTACGAATTTTGCCATTTTTCGTTTGAAAATATTCGTAATTAATTGAATATAGTTGTAAGTAGACGTACAACTGGCATATATATGCGTATGTATGACGTAATTATTCGTGTTTATGTCGTGCATATACCCACATACTCGCATACTTACGCACCTTCATATCTGTAGCCAACTACGAATATGTTTGCCTACTTACGACTTAGTATGATAGAAAACGTATAGAATCGCACATCTGATGCTGTAGTCGTTCATCAATCGTACATGCTGTCGTGGGATGTCGTATACTTTCGTAGTTGAACGTACATATCTCAAGAATGCAGAAAATCAGCAATGTTATAGCCAATTTGTGGCTTCAAGCGTACACTTGAGATCGTGTATGTTCGCACATTGAATTCGTATGTGGGAGACCAGCATAATGCTGGTCTCCCACATACGAATTTGAGGGTGCGACAAGGTGCGAATTAAAAAGTCGTAGTTTTTCGTGTGTTGTCGTGATTTATCGCGGTTGATCGCAGTGAGTCTCAGGTTTTCGTAGGCAATGCTGCGAATTTAAAAAAAAGTTTTACATGTAAAACTTTTGGGTGCGACAAAAATTCTTTCGTAGGGAAGTATTTTTGGGGGAACATTGGCGTACATTGTCGAACGTTGTCGTACATTGTTGAACATCGTATCGTAATATGTTGTACATCGTCGCATGCAATCGTACATAAACGTACATTTGCGTACACTCATTAAAAGTACCGTTATAAACGTGACCCACTTCAGAATGAAAAATTAGATTATTGGCCAAAATGTATCACACAAAGCCACGAATTGACGGTGAATTCACCACATATCGTAGGGGAGAGGATGCTCATCCAAAGACACGGGAGTCAACAGAGGAAAGCATGAACTCTCGTGAATTATCACGATTTCACGATCTCCTTTCAAGATGGCCGCCAAAGAGGCCAAAAGCTGCTATCTATCTTTTGGTGCAAACGAAACAAGATTCGTCTCAAGTGGGCGCTTCGATGCATTTATACATTGGACATGTTCTTCAACAAGAAATACAAATATCCAATCATTTTCTTCCATGAGGACCTGCAAAAAACACAAATAGAAAGACTTCGTAAGCTATCTTCTTCATATTTATACTTTCAGCAAGTGATCTTTGAGATTCCGCCATTCATCAATCAGTCACAGGTGCATAATATAACTATTTGTAGTGGTCATCCGATTGGCTACAGACACATGTGTAGATTTTACTCTAAGCTGGTATTTGAACAGCCGATCATGAGCCGCCTTGAATTACTATTGGAGGTTGGATGACGATTCCTATATCACTCGATCAATCACGTACGACGTCTTTCAGTTCATGGCAAAGAAAGACATTCTTTACGGCTATAATAATAAAAACCGACGAAGAAAATTGCGTTTACAAATTATGGGAATACACAGAGCAATATATTGAGAAAGAAAAATATCAAGACCTCCTTCTTCAAGAATTGGATTAAAGGAGAGATATTCTTTAGTAACTTTGAGTTATCTGCCCTTTCACCGTGGACCTCGACTTTTTTATAAGGAGTATAATAATTTATATAGATCATCTCGAAGGTATATTTTATTTCCGCTGGGGTGATGCCCCTATAAAAGCTTAGCAGTTTCCATGTTTGTCCCAAAGCAAAACATTCATCATTTCAAAGATATCGGTTATCAACACTACTTTAGATGAATAGAAACAGACAGAAGTACATGTACATGTGGATTTCCTGTACTCATCTTTCTATTTAAGTTGATAGTGTGGAGCGATCCAGATTCAATTGGTGATACCATTATTGGACTGTAACATTATTTCATATCTAGAACATATAGTAAATAAGTTTGACAACTGCAATGAAAAAAATCTTACAAACATTTATTTCGGACGTCTCTGGTAGCGCGATCTTTATCTTTTTACAAAATTATGTTGGCTATAGACTAGTTGTGTTTGTGTTTCTGGCAAGAAAGGTAACCAAACGCAATCTAAGTTGAAACTGCAGGGAATTTTATTTTCCTAATTACCAGCTGCATAAGCATTTGGCAGTTACTTTTCGCATGTTCTATATATACCAAAGGCATACACTGCAACCATTTATAATGCGGTAGCAAGAAAAAGAGGAACATTTGTACCATGCAATGCTGCCATATATATATATATATATATATATATATATAATATATATATAATATATATATATATATATATATATATATATATATATATATATATATATATATATATATATATATATATATATATATATATATATATATGTATATATATATATATATAATATATATATATATGTGTGTGTATGTATGTATGTATGTTATGTATGTATGTATGTATGTATGTATGTATGTATGTATGTATGTATATATATATATATATATATATATATATATATATATATATATATATATATACATATATATATATATATATATATATATATATATATATATATATATATATATATATATATATATATATTTATATATATATATATATGTATATATATATATATATATATATTATATATATATATATATATATATATATATATATATATATACATATATATATATATATTTTTATATATGTATATATATATATATATATATATATATATATATATATATATATATATATATTATATATATATATATATATATATATATATATATATATATATATATATGTTATATATATATGTATATAGATAGATAGATAGATAGATAGATGAATAGATAAATAGATATAGATATATAGATAGATATGGATAGATACATGCATACATGTTTGTAACCATATTCACAGGTTGTTCACATCAAAACGCAGACATAAAGAGCAATTGGTAAATATGTTTCATTTGCTCACATTTTATTTCTTTAGGTTGTATGGTATTACTGAGCACATGCTCTTTCACTGAAACTCTGGTCACTAGTATTAAAGGTGTATTGGCATCAGCGTTGGTTAGTATTGCATGGAGTGGCGAGATGTGACCCTCCTATTGAAATGGAACTTATCAATAATGCAGTTTTGCTTTAAAGATTACTGTACAGGGTATATGTCACCCAATCAACGTGGTAATGTTACTCTCAATCAGTATTTGGTAACGGAATTGCAGTAATTAACATTAACCCATTAATTGCCTCACTGCCCCTATTTCATTGATTGAGGTGGATCCTTTAGGCACCTGCATTAACAAATGATGATACAAACCACATCAAAAACGTCCGCAATCAACCATGCAGGTTTACAACTATGCAATTGATAGAATGTAGGTGAGCTAAATGCTCAACAGAAGAATGATACAATGCAAAAGAACTGCCATATAAGAGCAAGCAATGGTAGCTGTATACCGGCATCTTTGTGGCCTGGATACTCAATTAGGAAGGATACCTGTGCATGGTATTTTTGTTGCACGCTGTAATGTACATGTGACGCACCAGTTACGTAAGCAGCTATATCCGATTCTATTTTTTGCAAATCAATAGTTCAATTACCCTTGTTCTAATTGTTTAAAAAGGGATTTCCAAACATTTTTCGAATAGCAGCTATTCTAAAGCAGAATTAGATGTTCATGTTTGTAAGAGACACTTAACAAACACTGCAAATCAAAACGGGAACCTTTTTCTTGCTTCCCTGGAAACACTGAAATGTCTATGAAACATGTCGTTAATTTACTTTCACTAAGTATCGTACTTCTCACGCCACGACCTTGCTTCTCAAACAAGAGTACAAAGAATGCAGAATAATGCTATGAATCCAATGCGAGCTGGTTGGGTTGTCAAAATAACTCCAGAATCATGGCAATCGGCACATGAATGTTGTATACATATACGTAGATTAAAATCACCAGAAATTTAAGAACAATGATATATTTTGTTTGTGATTATTTTTGTAGAAGTTCCTGAACTACGGCATAAAGGGATTGTTTTGTTTTTGGTATTTTTCACTGGGTGTTGCTGTGTTAAGGGTGAGCCAGTAATGAAGCCAAGCTTGGGTAACTCAGGGTTGAGGCTGGCTGGCTCCAGTTCTGTATTAATGTAGGGCAAACCTGTAAAACAAGCAAAAACAATAATTCAAAAGAAGAATTTCTGTCTGTAAACACTCGCAAGAAATCAAATCAGTTTTTAAAAATCCTCCTTTTTACACACACAATATATATATATATATATATATATATATATATATATATATATATATATATATATATATATATATATATATATATATATATATATATATTATATATATATATATATATATATATATATATATATATATATATAATATATAATATAATGGGTACGTGGATGTACCCCACCATTAGTGGATACTTGGTATAAGTAAAAAAATAACGGTAGGACCATGGTTATTAATGGTAGGACCAATTGTAAGGTGAGTAGTACCGTAATACTGTCGATGTTTTCTCTGACAAAGTGATGAGCAGGGAGGGCAATTAAATGAGCCGTCCCATGTAATTCATATCATATATTAGATATATATTTGTGTCCTGCATGCATTCCTTTGCATCAATTGTTGATACTTGCTCGCAAATGCATGATATTAGCATCTCATTTTTTTATATCATATTTCGGATACCATTGGTTGTTATATTCATTGGATCCATGATGGATGCGACATTCATAGAGGGATGTCACATCGGATAATGTATCAATTTAGTATGTGTATATTCTTCTATATTTGAAGCATAAATCTTGATGCTATTATGCTCACAGCTTTGCGGGGACTATCAGCAAAGTTGGTGATATTTCCTGGTGGAATGGTTTGCCCAATGAAT
>OZ012687.1:49216448-49233948 GCA_963942565.1 Maea johnstoni | reverse complement strand
ATTTTATCTGTATTTCATATAAAAGGCGCATGCAAAATACTTAGTAGCTCTCTACATAAAAGGAAAACACTTGTTGGAACAGTGTAATGCACCAATCCACTAGAAGAGGTCCATTCATATGTTATAGAAGGGGCCAGCGCTGATGTACTACATATCATTAAGCAACAATTTGTTACCAATAATGATGAGTTTACCTTCTTGATAGACACTGATCAAATAGCGTCTCGTTGCAGGCAGGCATTCAACTCCACTCGTAGCACTATTTTTGGCACATGCCTTAATTATTATATCTGTTTTCTTCTTTTTTTGCTATTCTTGTTATTCCCTCTATATTCTATTGTTGCATCACATTACTATTTTCTGATTATTAAGTTCTAATTTGCACATGCATGTGCATATGTCGTTTGGTGTAGCAAATTATTCATACAGAAAGAACACATTACATATTAATTACCTGAACCTGGTGGCCAAAGGCATTCGTTACCATATTTGGTAAAATGTATTGTATCTATGTAACATATGCATATTCATAGTGTTGACGTCAGCCCCTTACAAAGAGCACTTGGACCAATGGCTACGTGAGCCTTGTATTCATAAAGTCATCAGGATTAGGCAAAGCCAGAGTCAAGTTCGAGACACGGATTGGTGTAACTGCATAGACACACTTCATTGCAACAGGAAGCAAAGGCACCGGGATCAGGAACAACTAATATTCAGTTAGGTTCGTACCCATCATGATTTCATAGACTTTGCTGTGAGATTTCACTCATTTTATTGTATCTATAAGTAATTAAACATTAGTAATCTGGTTTAAGAATTTCCTTTATTACAACTTCTGTCATGTCTATGCCAAATTGTACTGAGTCACTTGTAAACCTTTGCTGACATGGTCTTTAGATAATACTGTATTAAGCTTTTTATTATCAAGCTATTTGTAATGTAGCTTTTCGTCACATTATTCCATATTGTGGCTAATTTGTGACTTATTCGCCAGTTGCAAGTGGCGATGGGAACTGGGGTAGCCAACGAAAACCAACATCTAACCCCATATCACTGGTATCTTTATCATATGCCCAGTCCGGGATTTAAACATGGGCACTGGTGAAAGACTGCTGACCACTCGGCCATCAGGGCATGCCCCTACCATATACAAACACTCTCTTGTAAAGTGGGGTCCATACGGAATACTTAACTCATTAATGCTAAAGGAGCATCCTTCAAAAAATTGGTATGGATCTGTGATACGTGTTGCATTTCCATGGAAATTTGGAATGATTTTACAAAATATTTTAAGAGACCTTTTATTAGTTATATGATAGCATCTTTTTCTTTTAATATTTTCCCAACTATGCTTTTGCCTGAACGATTTCACCAAAATTGTAAGGCAGCCATGAAGGATTAATGGATTAAACATGCCACTGGCAGCACACAATTCATTGCTTTGCACAGTTAAAACGAAAATATGAAAGAAATTCTGTTTTGTTTTATTTACAAAAAAATAACTGTAAATAGGCCGAAAATTGCCAAAAGCAATTTTTAGAACAATATATTAGCCTAAAGTTTGGCTCAATGCAGAATTTTCAGTCGATGATAATTCAGGACAGGGCTCTATACTAAAGAACATGGCAATTGATAAATCCAGAGTTTCAGTACCACCGATCTCTACAAGGGGCTCTAAGAATATGCACCATTGCTTTAAAGACCTCATTTGAGCAATGGACTGAAAAGGAATGAAAGCAAAACATTCCAGTTTAGAAACACTCAGTATTTGCGTATTAAAGTTAACCGAGTTCAAGACAATTTGGAGTTGTCAAGATAATGTTGCTTTTAATATAGCATGGTAAGTTTGAACATTTTCCATAGCAGCTTCTTGTGCCAAACTTGAATTTTAAAATTAAATATTTATTAATAACAAGATGGTTCGATCTACATATCTTTGTTTGTTGATATCTGTAAATTATTCCTACCTATTCTGAAGTTTAAATGGTGTACCACTACTTGATTTTCAATATAGATCACTTCCCAGCTGACCTATACTATATTGCATGGTAAATACAATTATCTATAGAAATGCATCACATTTGTTTTGCCGAATTGATTGGCTAAAGTTCTCACTTGTATTAAGGCGGCTTATGGGTTTCATTTGTGAACATAGGGACATTTTGATATTTTTACATATGTTAAAGCCTAGAGTCATCTCCTCTTAATCAGACCAATTGTGAATGTCTAGGCCATCGCCAAGCAGAGTGAGGTCAATTTATCACAGAAACTTCCATTGGCTTGAACACAAGCAAGAAATGTTTTCGTCTTTTTCGTCATATCGAATTTCACCTCAACATGGTTGCTTTAAACATACATCTTGGGTATCAGATGTAAACTGATTCACTTGAAACTTGGCATTGGACATTGTAGCCAGGAGGGGAGGGTGGCACAGTTTTTTATCAATTTTTACTTGGTCCAAAAGCTTTGGAATCCGAAATTTGAAATAGGACTTTCCATTTTAAACATTTTTCCAAAGAAATGGTTAATAAATTTGAACGGAATAGAAATTAGGAAAAAAAGTGATAACCTTCCCTCCATACTGATTTTCTGTCTACATTTAGATAATTTGAAGGTCGCCATTCTACAATTAAGAACAGGACCTCTGTTTGAAAACACTGTACACTTTCTTACTTCAAAGAGCTTACACATTACTGCGAGGGCACCTTTATGATGCTTAATGTATTCCTCATCAGAAGACCTCTGAAGTATTATATATTTTCTATAGGCTAAAATGTCAAATACATGCCGGGTAAGTAAAATGCTGAGCCGTATGAATAACCCCTATAAGCTATCTATAATGTTTTTAGAATGAGTCCATTTTCACTTTATTTTTTATTAGTTAAAGCTTTGGTGCTTAAAGGGAACCTATTGCAACTTGTCTTACATACACATTTTATATCATATTCATTCTTCAAGAAAAGATAAATATATTGATGAAAAAAGAACTAATGCGATTTTCTTTCTTTTTAGGATCAAGTGCAGACAGCTGAAACTCTTGGGGGAAACATTGCGAGGCAACATGTATGTTCCATTGGACACTGGAGTGGTGTTAAGGGGATTTGTGTGTATCTCCATATATTTGTGTCTGATACACTACGTGGCACACATCCATGCTGCCCATGAAAATTCAAGAAGTTGTATACACAAGAGGAGGGAAACTCAGACATTTCGAATCCGCCAATCATATGGCGTACTTCAAACACCTAATTATCCTGGAAACTACTTTCTGAAACAGCATTTAGTCTGGAACATAAAACCATACCATCAATGGCCAATACATGTCAAAATTCATACTCTTAAATTACAACCAGATCAGAGTTGTTCTCGGGACAGCATGACCATACTAGATGCAAACACATGTGCTCTTTTATTTGGACCAATTTGTAATAAGGTTCAATCTCAAACACTCAAACTTAATAGCAGCAATTTGTTAATAGGATTTTCTAGCAAGGCATATAACGGTGACAAAGGTTTTTTGATAACCTTCTGGGTATCTCCACCAACTGACAGTGCTCTAATTAAGACAGGAAAAGCTAACAATGGAACACTGATGTCACCATTTTATGCTTCTGGCCTCGGTTATCCTACTGATATTACTGTCATATGGAGGTTAAAAGTTCCTCAGGGACAGATTATAATATTGAATTTCATGGATTTTAGATTAGAGCCATCAGGTCCTAATTGTGGAAATGATTACATATCTGTAAGGGATGTAGGAGACTTGAATAATACGCTTTTAGGAAAATTTTGTGGTATTCAAAGTCTATTAACTTTGTGCTCAAAAACCTCATCATTGGTCTTGCAGTTATCATCAGACAGTACGAGCAATGGAAAAGGTTTTCTTGCAAAATTTAGTTCAGAAAGTCCTGAAAATTTTCAAATCATTCGTTCGATACCTTTATTGAGCAATCCCATTGGTACTTTCAGTGCAACAATGCCAACTTATAAATCATTTGTGTATGATATATATTTGTGGAAAATCAATGTTCCAGTCATAAATGGAATCCAATTAGAATGGACACATGGAGGGATTAACAACACGCCATCATTTTTCATAGTTCATGAGGAACTAAATAAGAACCGGTCTAATGATCATGTTGAAATTAATGCCAGTGTGTTGGACGAAGTGAAAGCATTACATCCACTTTGGCTGCGCACTTTGCTCCTGTCCTTTGATATTCCAATAACAAGTTCAAAGAAGCACTGGGAATCGAAAGGGAACGATATTGCCATAATACTTGGTGTGATAAGAAACACAGCCTTATCCTTTAAAGGTAAATACAGGATTCAAAAAGCTTCATATTTGGAAGATATTCGTTGTGTTGGCCCACCCAGTGAAATAAGCATCGTCAACAGATCCACTATATTTGAAATACAGTTGCTAAGTGAAAAACAAGTACAAAGTGCTATGGTACATTGTAAATGGATATTCAAGTCCATGCACAATAATAGCATAAAAATGGATGTCCTCACTATGAATCATGACTTTGGAAATACTGATAACTGCAAACAAGGGGGTTTACTATTTTATGAATCTTCTGAAAATAATATTAACCAAACACGAAAGTATGGACCATATTGTAGAGTGACAGAGAATCCAATGACCCAAGTCTACACTCCGACAATTTCACAGTTTGTTTCAGAACAATCATCTCAGCTGGCTATCATATTGTATGGTTACAGCAGTATGGCAATTAAAATCCATGTCTCTCAAGCGGATTGTTGGGGAATAGTGCCTATATCAAAAGGTGGACGAAATGACAGTTCTTTCAATTTGACACTTGACACTGAAACTTTACCTTTGTGTTATCATGTGAATGGCTTTGCTACTACAGTATCATACAGTCTCACATTTTATGTACCAGATGCTTTTGCTCTTCATTTAAGCTTGGATACAACTGAATCAGCGGTGAAAGAAAATTGTGATCATCAGCTCATGATAACTGGCTGCAATTCTTCAACAATACTGGTACCACAAAACATGTCATTGGATTTGTCTTGCAGCTCCCTTATTCCCAAATCTATACAAGTGAAAAACATGAACACATGTCCATGGATACCGAGCTATTGGTATGTTAAACTTAAATCAAAAATAAATGTGGATTGTACATCTGAACATCCTAAGTGCACATCTCTCACCAAAGCAGTATGTGGCAAAGTTTTGCTACCTTTGTCCGGCTTGCTTACAACCACTCAAATCAAGCCAAGTAAATGTTTTGTTGAGCTACGTCCAAGGCATAGTGGAAAGACAATATTAACTTCTATGACATATCTTGAATTGAAATTTGAAGCATTTAATCTAAAAGGTTGTATGTTTAAAATTGTGAGAATTGAAGAGGCTGTCATTCGTCGTCTGGTTGCAGGGTTTGGTGTCTACTCAACAAAAAAGTATGGATTTTCTGCTTGTGCTCTGATAGGACAGCATAAAGTAGTGAGAACCATGACAGTGGATAAAATTCGAATATCCATACATAAGGATAATGTATATGCATCAAACAAAGGCAACATCTTTGTAAGATTCAAAACATTATTTCATCACTTTTACCAATTGCCTGCATTAAATCATTTATGCCCCCAAGGATTTCAGTACATGAAACATCAGTGCTATTTTTACAGTCAACCTGATGTGACGGGTAAAATTAAGCGTTATAAAGGTACATGGAAAGATGCAAATCTAGAATGTCAAAAACGTAGTGCAAGTTTATTGTCAATAACAAACCAGGAAGAAATGACTGTCGTAAAGGAACTGATGTCATCTGTATGGGCTAAAGTTATGTTCACATACCCAAGCATTTACTTATATATTGGCCTCCATGATAAAGAGAAGGTGAGTTTGTCGGTCATATATCAAATTCTGATTAAAATCTAACTTGAGAGAGACAAATAAAAACATCTAAGTTAGGCTTTCCAAAGATGTAGTGGGCATGAACTTTAAAAGTCTGATGTTGCTTATTTTCATTAATGTGACACCTAAGAGAGTGTCAAAACAAGAATTTGGTATCACTTATATTGATCATCTAATATAATCTGAAATAATCCTTTGTTTACTTTTGATATATCCTGCTTTCACAACTCCATCCTTTTCCTTTCTTGTTATGCCTAGTAGTGTCTTACTTAAAGTGTATTTATGAACCAAATTGCCAATCATAGGATTACCCATACTGCCAAAACCATGTATTTAACCAACCATATTTAGGTATCATGATGTATGCTCCATTTTATTCAAAACTGTGTTCTCCCCTTTCTATGAACTTGCCTGGAGATTCACTCCTAACTGAAGGTACATGGTTAAATCACAATATCATCTTGTTACAGGAAACCCACATTTATAAACTTTTCGAAAAAAAAGTTCTAATGCATGTCACATCAATTGAAAGTGACTTTGATTGCATGTTACATAACTTTACACCTTCATTTAAAGATAAAATATTGCAACACGTCATCACTCACTAGATCTTGTCACTTTTCCAGCTTGGCTCATACCGTTGGACTGATGGTAACCCACTTGTGTTTGAAGAATGGTACAACCCAGATAAACATGGTCCAGTTCCTAATGACCTGAGGGCAGTAATATCGGACACGCAACAACAACCAATTCCAGATGACGACTATCGTTGCACAATTATGTTTCCTGAAAATGGAAGAAGTTGGGCAAGATGGGCTAAGATTCCTTGTCACTATCCTCTAGCATTGTCAGCATTTATATGTAAACAGCCTGCTATTTCAGCAGACCAAGAAATAAACTACAGAAACAACATTAGCAGGAAACATAGAAAACGCCTAAAATCATGTGCTTCAAGTTTCATTGATAATAATTCAAAACTGATCACGCAACCTATACTCTGCCCATTAGGCTGGACATATTGGAACAATATGTGTGTAAGCATGTTTTCCCAGTCAAAATTGCCTAATATGCTCACATGGTTAAATGCTAGCTTGACTTGTGAGTCCAAAGGTGCAACAGTATTTTCGTTTGACAATAACAAGCACTGGAAACAATCACTGTTATCTTTGTTAAAGAGATGGAAGCATTATCCACAATATGGACCCATTTGGATAATGTCTAATGCAACTACACTCAGTCCAAGTTATAATCACTTGCAGCAGTCCTGTGGCATGCTGGAAGTTTATATGGAAAAAGATGGTGATACCAAGTTGTTAATGAAAAAGGGGCCCTGTTTTCTCTTTGACATCCCAACAAAATATGGTGGTTCTGACAAAGTTTATAAATATCAAAAAGGCAGCCTTGAGGCTTCCCCACTAAAGCCAAAGCCCTGGAATGTACTTTGTCAAAAAAATGTTTCTAAACCTGTAAGGCAAACGTGTAAACCATTCCAATTTAAATGTGCAGATATGTTATGCATATCAATAGATAGTGTTTGTGATGATGCATTTGACTGTCGAAATGGAGAGGATGAACTCAATTGTTCCTGTGGTTTTGATTACTACAAATGTAACAATAAATGCATTTCTTTGTCCAAATACTGTGATCATAAAAAGGATTGCAAAGATGGATCTGACGAGGAAAACTGCATTTTCCCAAAATGCTCCAAAAGTGAATATAAATGCAAAAACAAGGAGTGTATTCCTATTTCCAAAAGGTGTGACTTTGTAGAAGATTGCCTTGATGGAACTGATGAATCTGGCTGTGATTGGGACACAGAATGCATCCAGGGTCAAAATGACTCCCTTCTAGACATATCACCCTTATACAGAATATTAGGTTTAGGTACAATAGTTGTTGGCAAGGGAATGAGATGTTTTTCTGGCAAGTGTTTACCTGCATCCAAATTTAGAGATCTGAGGGCAGACTGTAGTGGTCCAAGTGCAGAGGACGAAGTTCTCACAGTAGAGGAGTCCATTCCTGGAAGAATAACATTGAAAACAATTGATCCGAATGGCGTAGGCGGAGTTGCTACATTTATAAATCATATCTCTTACTGTGAATCATCTGACTCTGTAAGGTGTTTACCTGCCCATACAAAATGTTTCAAAAGGCATCATGCATGTATATATGACCATAATAGATTAGGAGATGTTGCATCATGCCGAAACTTAGAGCATTTGAAAGACTGCAGGGATCATGAATGTCCAGGCATGGTAAAGTGCCCCGATTCATACTGTAATCCACATAGAAAAATGTGTGATGGGGTCTGGGACTGTATTGGGGGTTTTGATGAAAGTAATTGCAACAATTATACTTGTCCAGGGCTTTTTAGGTGCAAGGGAGAAACCAGATGCTTAGATCAATTTGAAATATGTGACGGTGTGGTTCAGTGTCCTGATTCAAGGGACGATGAGAAGTATTGTCATTATGTCAAAAGCCCCTGTCCTAGGAACTGCACATGTCTTGGAAATGTAATTAACTGTTCAATGAGCCAACATATCCAGCTGCCATTGATTTCAAATCAAACAAGAAGTTTAGACATTTCTTATAACATGCTTGATATAACCCCCAGATTATTCTCAGAGCTGTGTTTCTTGGTCAGATTGGATGTATCACATAATGGTATCTCTAAACTGATATTTGGTTCCTTTGCCTACCTTCATAACCTGTTACAATTAGATTTAAGCGATAACAAAATTACTCACCTAGTGAATGGCACATTTCTACATCTTGGCAATGTACGCCACTTATATCTCAATGGCAATCAGATAACAAGCATATCACCTGGTAGCTTTGTTGGATTATCAAAATTACAGGAGTTAAATTTATCTTATCAGAATTTAGTATCTTTAGAGACTGACACCTTTGTTGGCTTACTATCTCTTCAAACGTTGGATTTGAGTTTGAATTCCCTAATACAAATTAAGGAAAATTCATTTCGGGGGTTATCCTTTCTCAGTGTATTGCATATCCATGGAAATCAACTTAGAACTATAGCTAAAAATAGCTTATTATTTGAAAATGTGGATGATTTGAGAACCGATGCATACAAGTTTTGTTGTTTATCGAATTCCACTATGTGCTCACCAGAAGGTGATGAATTCTCCTCCTGTGATGACCTTCTTGCTAATGGTGCATTGCAATTATCAATTTGGGTTCTTGGTGCAATGGCATTGTTGGGTAACTTTTTTGTTATCATTTGGCGTTGCGTAAGAAAAGATCATGCTCACTACGCCTTTAAGTTGATCATAAATCTTGGTATCTCTGACTTTCTGATGGGTGTTTATCTCATAATTATAGCTTCTGTCGATCAGTGGTATAGAGGGGTGTATATCCTTTTTGAGGATGAATGGCGCAAAAGCTTTCTTTGTCGATTTGCAGGTATGATTGCTGTACTATCAAGTGAAATGTCAGTGTTTACTATGGTTGTTATGACATTAGATAGAGTAAATGCTATCATTAACCCATTTAAGTATTCTAGCCTTAGATTGACCTCAAAAACTTCATTGATGGTTTGTTTTAGTGGTTGGATTGTCTTTCTAGTAATTAGCATATTCCCTATGTTTGATGGTCCCTACTTCCAAAGCTTTTATGGCAAAACCGGGGTTTGTCTTCCATTCACTTTGAAGAATTTAAATAATCCAGGCTGGGAATATGCTATGTCTATCTTTATTTTAATGAATGGTATTGCTTTTATTGTCATACTTGTGGGTTATTTCATGATTTACTGCTCAACTCAGTCATCTCGTCAAGCATCAGGTAGATCATTTGCAGATTCTGATGTACGTTTGTTGAAAAAGATATCACTAATCATCATATCGGATTGCCTTTGTTGGATGCCAATAATAATATTAAGCTGCATGGCGTTGAGTGGTGTATTTATTCCAGCAGTTGTGTCAGCTTGGGTAGCTGTGTTCATACTCCCGTTAAACTCTGCTCTAAATCCCTTTCTGTACACAATTTCAACCATAACATCAACCAAAAATGAAATGTCATCAAGTACAAGCTAATCAACATATGTGTGGTAGCTCCAAACAAAATCTGATGTTTCCTTGTCGTTTTTATATATATAGATAGTTAATGGTTACCAATTTATGAATCTTATACAAGAATGTTTATTCTAAACGTGAGGATGTATTTCTTAGCCAAAAACTAGAATATTTGACATTGCACGTGTTAGAGTATGTGTCTAGTATATATAGGGGTGGAGATTATTACTAAAAAGTGCGCCTTTAAGTCAGGGAAAGTGCTGGGTTTCTGATATTGTGACTACTCCCCACCATAGCCCTTCTTACAAGGATTTAATTGACTTGTGTATAATGTAAAAGACATCGAGTTTTTACAGAAAAAGCGAATTCATTCTCTCTAGCATATCACTTACCAATAAAGATGTCGATTCAACAATGGTTTACTGATGAAGTGAGAATCAACAATCGTATTATATTGTATATTTATTGACTGTAGAGGTGAACTACAAAGACATACAAAACATAATTCTATATGTAACATAGGAAAGAACAAAAAATAAACATAACAAGATTGTGGTTGGAAACAGATTAGCTGGTCTAAGTCAGCATAGATTTGTTGTAATAGGCCATTTTCAGTCAAATAGATTCTGCATGTTTGAATATGGTGGTCCTATAGATCAGACTAATAACCTTGCCGGAAATACACCAAAGATTAAGGGTTTATGTCTGTCATGTTCTTACCCATCAGGGTTAGGAATTTCTCCTCACCTTATAGGTTATTGTATTCATTCCGCGTCTCCATTGTGATATTTTCATACATGATTCGATGAGTCCTTTCATGAAAAGGGCACTGCATAACTATGTGCACAGTATTCTCTTCAATTCCAAAATCAGATAACATGCAGGTTCTATTACTGTAGGTCTCTCTTTTGAGTTTAGGGTTATCAGACTTTAAGTTACTAGTGCCGCATACCATTTAGGTCATGTCTTCACAGATCTTAATCATACTAGGGAAGAGGTCTGATAGATGCCACCATGTAAGGTATCTGGGATCGGCTGTAGTCTTAGATAAAATGTTTTCGTTTCTATAGAGAATAGCAGTTTGTTTCCAATATTGATCTTCAGCCTTCCAGGTGACACCCCACACCCTCTTTTTCCATTGTATTCTGTTATACACGGTACGACCAAATATCAATTCATTAGTTCTTCATATAGTCCAAAATTTCGGCTAACTCTAAGAATTTCATACAGTGGACTCTTGTGCTCATTTTGTATACCTTTGTTAATATTTTCGTAAAAGCTGCGCGCTCTACACTTGAACAGGATTTTGATCATATTGCCTTCGTCCAGTTTAATAATAGTATGTGCAAAAAGAAGTTTCTTTATACATATAATAGTTTTGACGACCACCCAAGCCCATAGAAGCATGAGTGTGTCGATTCAACAATGGTTTACTGACGAAGTGAAAATCAACAATAGGTACTTATCTGTATGTCTGAAAATGCATGCATATTCTCAGTACATGTATGGCAGATAATTGAAGCAGAAATAGTGCTGATATTGGTCTAAAAGGGCCTAATTATCTTAAATAATTTCTAGTTGAACATACTAAACATAATTAAAGAGAAAATGTTGTATATTGCAAAACATTTCCTCCCACATTCTTTTTTTTATTTTATTTCCAAATTACACTAACAAGTACCTGAAAGCTTTAAAGCTTTACTTAATTTTGTAAGTAGGGAGTAGGAATAGGTTAGAAAAGGGTTTTCTGGTTAGTCTAATATCATATTTTGTAAGGAAGTTTATCCTCATACATCAGAATGTAGAAGGTGTTAAAATAGATATACTGTAGAATAGGTATATATCACGCTACAAAAACTTCCCGAAAAGCCAATTTTTCGAGTTTTCGCGTGTACTTTATTTCGCGAGCTAGCAAGTTCTACAGCGCCATCTATTAAATCAAACAGTAATCAAAAATGTAGAGATTTGCCGGCCATCTTGCGGCCATAAACTTGGTACAAGTTCCCCAAATATTGGACCAGGTAAATATGCAAATTATAATATGATACCTTGGTTACTTATTCATAAGTTACTAGTGATTTTGTGAAGTTATGGCATCAATTTCTCTTCATTTCTACCTCGGACCGGCTACGAGTAAAAATCACGCTATGCCGGTAAATTGCCGTATATAATCTCCAAATGCAAATTAAACTAAGGAACAATATCATTATTTCTTTATCATGAATATTATTCTGATAATTATCAACATACACATAATATATGTATGTTGATAATTGATCAATTGTTTCCATCGCAAGAGCCGTCTTCCTGTCCTTTCGTGGTAGCGTCTATTGTACATTGACAGCGGCCATCTTGTTTCTCGTAAGAAATCCATAACATGGCATAGTTATCCCCCGAATTTTATAGGTAACTATGCGTATTATGATATGATACATTGAGAACTTATTCATAAGTTACCAATGTATCATATAATAATAGTTTTGTGAAGTTATTGGACGTATTTATCTTAGTTCCAGCTTCGACCGTCTAGGGGTGAAATTGACCGACCGACGCGCCATCACCTCCAGTGGAGGATAGCTTAACTATGCACCCAATTGATCGTGTGCGATAAGATCGCGAGTGCGATATCAGTTTGCGTATTCGCGAAATAATCGCACTCGCGAACTTTGCCTGTTCTACAGTATATCATAGACCACTAGGATGCGTTGAGTTAACCCTCCTGGTTGATTTAAGAAAGACATTCATCATACTACTTGCCCTAGCTCATTGTCTTTCTTCACCCTTTTTCATACAACCATGATGGGTTACAATATACACATCCTGTTGCAAAAAGTGTTTTTCTTCATACTCATTGCCGTACTGTTTATATTATACTGGGGGTATTTTCCATACATTGTGAAACTTGACTTTTAAAGATGTTGTAACAACTCTTAAGAACCACATCAAGGAGTGAAATAACTGTGTGTTGCCACCAAATTAGATATGATTCCCCTGTGTGCTGTGTTTTTCTTACAATATAATTTATGTTATTCTTAATATGTGTGTCTTCTGAGAAGACCCCCTAGATGTCAAGTAGTGCATTTATTCTTTAGTTTCAATACAAACATCTTGAAGTATGTACATTTAAGTACAAGTATGGAACCTAGATCCATTTCTAAAAGTACTGGTTATTTAGCATTTCATTCAAATCAGTGATTTTTTTAACACTTGGGAAATAAAGCTTTATTTTAAAATTAGATTTATACCTGCATATTGCCCTCGAATTTGATGTCTGGCTTATATATATATATATATATATATATATATATATATATATATATATATGTATATATATATATATATATAAATATATATATATATATATATATATATATATATATATATATATATATATATATATATATATATATATATATATGTGTGTGTGTGTGTGTTGCCTTTCAAATCAACTTGGGAAAGAAAGATACATGTATTCAGAAGATATTTTAGTTTAGAAGATTCAGAATATTTGTTTGAGTTTAAGATTTATCTTTGATAAACATTAACCGTCAACGATTTTCCAAATATGCTTTTTGGGGAGTTACCACTAAAATGATTAGGGCGCTCTGGCACAAATGGATTTAACATCAAAGTTTGCTGATAGCAATATGTAAACATTCTTTCCCAACACAGTGCAATTAGTGGAAGAACGGAAATATAAAAAGAACATACATTTTCCCAGCTATGATAGCCATCAAGTCTTCGCCGAGTAGCAGTAGTGAAAAGTTTTTAGCCTCTTCAAGGTATTTTAGACAAGTGTTTAAAAATCACAGTAATTATAGAGGAATAAAACTACAAAAGATGATAATGCTGGAAAATATTCTTTAGTATATATATATATATATCTGACATCTTCGGCTTACAGCGGCATCTATTCAGAATTTACTTTGACAAACTATATGTCTACACAAATATCGAATGGCAAGTTGGGGTAATGGTTATGCATGTTAGCATACTGAATTGCAGAGCAGGCGGACCCGGATCGAATCTCAATGGGGGTACGGGAAAAGATTCTTTTTATTCAATGCTGTTTACTATGTTTCGGATGGCACTTAATGCCGTAGATCCAGTCACCTAAAAAACACTCACCTTTACCATTGTAAAAATAACTACCGACTTGAAATGATTAATCCTTTTTATAGTAACAATTTAAGTTTATTTTATCATAGTTCTGTATTCTTCATAATTTCTTTAAGTAAGGCAGTATATTTACGCTCTTTTGGTGGAATGTGTGAATGCAATACATGGTTTTGTATCTAACACACACATACACACACACAGTCTTGGTTGTTCAAGTTCATCAGTGCTATTTATATGTATGTTTTATCATGTAAAACATGAATGTATGTAATATCCTAGGATAATGACCCTTTACCCACCAAGAATATATCAAAGGTTGTAAAGTTAACCCATTCTTGGCCAATGCACCTACATATCAATTGTTTAATCTTTTGCAACCAAGGAAATGTTAAGGGTTATCTAATTTACCCATTCATGGCCAGAGCACTTGATGAATGTTAACTTTAACCCTTTTCCCACCAAGAATATATTAAAAGTTGTTAAATTAACCCATCCATGGCCAGAACACTCTAATTTATTCATTTAACCCTTTAATTGCCACCCTGAATTAGTTGAAGGTTATGTTTAACCCATTCATGGACAAGGCACCTTAGCATTCATCTAACCCACCATATTCTTTAAGGATTATTTTATTATTTTATTAATCAAATGTATGTGTTCCATTTGAAATTTATAAACATGATTTATTGAAATGAATATTAAAATAAATTGTTGGAATAAAGTCAAGATGATGTTTTTACACACACACGTGTTTGTTTCTTCGAGTTGATCATTGCTATCATATGAATGTATTATGTAAAGCATAATACATATCATTTTCATCAGAAAATGGTTTATTAATCCATTAATAGCCAACAAACCTTACGATCACTCATTTAACCCTGAGCGATGCCACTGGTTCAATAAGGGTTCTAATGTTTTGAGTGGTGAAGGTAGTTTGATTGTGTTTTGTGTTATTCTCTGCCTCATTATTTCCTGCGCATGATTGAGTATGACTGAGAATCCAAAACCGTGCAGCGCACGGGGAGCTGCTAGTGTATATTATCATTATGTCTGCCATCTTTGTCGGTCTCAACATATTCCACAAAAGCATTTTCGTTGGGAATATTAATCTGTAGATCCCTTACTGCCACTTCATTATCCTGTTTGTTTGGTGTTATGTCTGAGATGTTCCCTTTTTCTAAGATTTCGCCGTTTTCACCATAGATTTCCATTCCGAGTCATAATCGGAGGTTAGACATTCTGAAAATCTTGTAGGGATCTGCACGTGCGATCACAACTTTGGCTTGTTTACCTTTTTCCATGGCTTTGTCGGCTGATTTATCGCCAATCTCGCTTTCCTCACCACATCTATTGCTATCCTCTGGCTCCTCAATAGGTATGACATCTCTTTTGGGTACTTTTTTAATCTGCATACCCTTATTGGAGGATGATTTTCGTGAATAAGTTGTCATAGCATGTCTCGGTGGTCTTGCTTGGCCGACATGTTTACTTGTGGTGACCTACTTACAGCGCAGTCACGTGATATCTGACGATATGTTAATAAGTCCTTATAGATTGCATGGTACATTCTTCTTCATTCCTAGTATATTCTCAGGAATGTACCATACCTTTAGCAAGAATTATGCGCCCAAGAACAGGGGAGAATCAACAAGAATCAAAAGGAATCAACAACAATGCAACACTAATGTGTTAAGAAGGTGTTACAACTGTACTAGGAACTCAAATCATTGAAGCGTGCCACAAGAACTACCAAGAAAGTTTTGAACATTCCAAAACTTTCTTGGGGGTACCAGAACATAACAAGAACATACAACAACATATGATGATCAAACAAAGAAGATATAAGAATCAACAAGAAACATGCAGAATTTTTCCAAGAACTGGAAACTTTCCAAATTCTTTGGGACGTTCTTGACAGTGGGAAGGGGGCTTAATGCCCACGTGACTGAGGATCCAATAAACTATAATACTTTTCTCAAGGTACTGTACTAGCCAATTAAGGCGTTCTAGCACCTTTAGAACAAGAGGAGATCCAGTCCCTGCCCAAAATGGCCCGAAAGAAGGACTTAGAGTGAGAGAATATTTATAAATTTCTTTTCATCATCATCTGATATCTCAACCCGATCAAGGGCTACATAAAGAGCTTGTAACTCTGCCGAAAATATAGAAGACTTATCTTGAAGGCATTTAATACAAGAATAACTATCAATAATTGCGGCTGCAGCAGCCCTCTCATTTAAAACAGAACCATAATTGTAAATGAAATCAGTATCCATTGACAACCTTTTCTTCATTGTGTAAACACATGTATTTGAAAGGATCTGTTTGCTCCTTATTTGGGGCGTCTCAGAAAGTTGAGACTTAGCTATAATATCAGGTTTAAATTCTAATTCCTCCAATGACTCTTATACTAATACCAAAAGTGTGGATGACTCTTGACTTTCTACTAAAACGGTCCACAAACCTAGGGCTAGGAAAAATTGTCTCATAAACCAACATTTTCGGCTTTGCTGCCATTTTAGTTGCAAATTTGAAGGCCAGCTTTTCTCTTCGGAGGCAGAAAGGGAGCTCATTTGCTTCATTACAGAAACTCTGAGAGCCTCAACTCCAGGTTCTGAATTGGATCTCATAAAGAAATATAATATTTACATGCTGCTCTATATATTAAATACCCATAGTCTAACTCGGATCAAGTAAGGGTCCTATACAGTCATGAAAGAAATGCACGATCCCCAACCCAGTTAGTGTTGGAAACATTTTTCAACACATTCAAAGCCTTGGTACACTTTTTCTTAAGACGCTTGATATTGGGGTACAGTAGAAGGCAAACTCCGCAAGGACATTGACTAATTGTTTAAACTGTATATGCTCACAGCAACTAAGCGCAGCCTGGCAAAATTGAATGAGTGTTGGGGGCAAATTTGTAAAAGAATTGAAGAAGATACAATGTATATCATTCAGAACATCACCTACAACCCCCCTCAAATACTAAAAAAAAGCATTCTAAATTCCGAAACTATTGTGAAAAGTATCTAAGAGCCAGAATGGAGGAACTCTTATCACTACAGAGCAAGTCTGATATAAATCATAGGACATCCTGAGAAATGCAGTATCATTATCAAAAGGTTATCATTATAACCCACATCTGGAAAATGGGATTTGTTTTGGCCATGATCTGAGAATTAGGGGTTATCTTAAATCTTTTTCTATATATCAGAAAGTCTGCATGTGCTTACAGACGTAAATGACAATGTACATCTGGAGGTCGCATCACAAGTTTCATTCTTTATTACATATTCACATTGTAGTATACTTTATACAAATATATACATTCAGAATTTAGAGGTTACCATAAATCATATGCAATAAATAGGTCTCACATTATGTTTGAACACAGCCACAAAACCGTATTAGGTTCACATTGACTTTTTTGGTGATACAGAAATAGAACACGGAAATA
>OZ012687.1:49193948-49211448 GCA_963942565.1 Maea johnstoni | reverse complement strand
AATAGTTGACTTGTGCCCGATATTTAGGTGCGACATGCATATAGGTGTTGTACGAATATCGTTATTACAGCTTTTCAGAATCGGTACTAATTTGCAAACAGGATCGCAAACCAGCACCGACTTTTTTTAGGCAGTTCCGATTTTGTTTTTGGGCTCAAAATCGGATCTTTCTATTGCACAATAAGTAAAACCATGGAGTCTGACCTGCCAGTTTTAGAATTGTGCAATAGTCTGACTGGTGTGACGGGGGCATTATTTGTCATTGATTTAAAATTCATTTGTTAAATTGGAGAAGTTGATCGTCCTGTTGTGGAATGTTACCTTCAGGGCTGGCGGTGTCTCTTAGCAATAAGTGGTAATGGTCTCTTGGAGTTACTGTCCCGACATTTAATTCCTGCACTAAATGCATGGGCAGACCCGGCATAATACGCACCTGCACTGTAATCTTTAGGCATCTGGTTAAAATGGTCAAATTATGAAAAGTAGAGAAGAGATTTAACCAGACATGACACGCATGATTCAACTGTTTTGTCCTCAGGAAGCATCAAGAAGTTTATACCATCCTGTCATCCTATCCCCTATGAGATTAGGCTCTGGAAACTCAACGTTATCGATTGCTATAAGGGCTCGTCCTACCATCCGATTGCGATGAAACCATCCACTGCAATTCCATAGCGACACCTTTGAACAAAAGAAGTACATGAATTTTTAAAAAGTTCATTACTTAAAATTTATCATTATCATCAATTATCATCAGTATTATCAATATATTGATAGCAAATGCACCATCTTTTCTCGTTTATAGAATTATTCCCATTGACAATACTATCACCATTGCTGTTGCAAAATGAATGAGTAGTAGCAGCGGTAGTAGTAGAAGTAGTAGTAGTAGTAGTAGTAGTAGTAGAAATAGTAGTAGTAGAAATAGTAGTAATCGAAAGAGTAGTGGTAGCAGCAACAGCTGGTGTGCAGTAGTAGTGGTAGCAATAACAATAATACTCGTAGTAGTAGAAGTAGTTGTAGTAATACTAGTAGTAGTAGTAGTAGTAGTAGTAGTAGTAGCAGTAGTAGTAGTAGTAGTAGTAGTAGTAGTAGTAGTAGTAGTAATACTAGTAGTAGTAGTACAGGCAACTCGGCGTATTTCGTATCTGTATAGTCCGGATTTTCGTCTTATCCGTACAGATTGGAAGGTCCCGGTCCCTTCCTATACGTTTAGATGCAAATTTTCATGTTTAATCCGGACAATTTAATCCGAACTCCGGCTCTTTACTATTTAAGGTTTAAAAGTGTACTGTAATCCGTAACGGCGATCTCATGAATTAAGCGTGCCCTCTCAACTAATGGAATGCATTGAAACATTTCCCTCACCTAACAAAAGGAGGAAGAATGAAAGGTAAATAGACGGTGTGAAGTGGGGGCATGGTCGGTTGAAGTAGGGGGTGGGATTACGTCTATATTTTTGGAAATCTACACGCTTTCCTTTGCGTGCATGCTGCATTCTACATCGCTGATCATCGGCTCATGTCATGTATAATACGGATTTTGCCTAATCGGGACAGAAATTCACGGTCCCCATCAGTCCAGATTACGCAGAGTTGCCTGTAGTAGTAGTAGTAGTAGTAGTAGTAGTAGTAGTAGTAGTAGTAGTTGTAGTACTAGTAGTAGTAGTAGTAGTAGTAGTAGTAGTAGTAGTAGTAGTACATAATAGTATTAGTAACTAACCTCAAGTGTCATTCCCTCTCCACCACAGCTGAAGAGAAACGTTTCTCTAAACCGTGGCTGATAAGAATTTCTTTTTATTTTAGTCTTTTGCTTCTGGCATCTTTCCCGATTCGAGTTGCCTCCCAAGAGGCATGCTTTTGCGTAAAAGTCCCCATGTTGCTGTGGCTGGGCAAAGTGATGACGTATGTTCTTGCAGGATATGATTTCCACACTGAGACTGTCATTGGGATCCCTGGAAAGTGCTATCTCCATTTCACCTGTGACTCTTGATGCAATGCGTTCTGAAATGTAAGTATAATAAGAATGGATATTATCATTATGTAATCATGATTATCATTATTTTCGTGATGTCTCTCTGCTAGAAGCATATGTAAAAACATTTAAATGAAAAATCTATATCAGAACTAAAAATACAATTCTCCTGTTTTGTGAGTTCTTGTACAATCTCCCACGGTGTAATCAAAACTACCTTAGAACAAGGCCACAATATGGAAGGAAGGAAGGCTTTTATGTTGCTTTCAAAAACTCAGGTCATATCGCAACAAAATACAAATCTGTAAGCAGGACGAAATTCCCTTCTCTTCACAAAGAGATCCAAGTGGTCTTTTAGTTGAATATGGACCATAGACAGCCTTCCACAATGACACACATTTATATAGAGGCCAAGCCAACCCGCTTATGTGGATCCAGCGGATACACAAATCTGGAAACTAATCACTAGGCCACAGCGGATCCCCGGATCCATGTTGTGCGGATCTCATGCATGAAGGAATTAACCCTAACTTACCTCTCCTACTTCGTTTGTCCTCCATTTTAAGGTCTTTACTCAGGACCTGCCCTGGTCCTAACCAAGGTCTCTCTAGGCTGGAAAGGCTGTGGTATTTAGGAACGGTTGTGAGATGGTAGCGTTGACTGTTGGCACCCCTCCCTATCTCATAGGTAGAATTACATCTCATGCTGACAGTAGCTGTGGAGGGGGAACTTGGCGAATCATCTTCCTCGTGGATAGTGTCAAACTCCCCCATACTGACGCTCTGAGGAAGGCTCTGAGCAGCGAAGGACCGGTAGACCGTCCACGACATGTCTCGACTTTTGTGCTTCCTTTTGCGAGGTTCATCGTTGTCATTATTGTTCCTCACTCCCTGGGATGTCTTCCTTAGAATGCTTTCTGGCGGCCGATGTCTGATGTCTTGAAGAGGTGATGAAGTACTACGTACTAATGATGCAATACCTTCGGAAAGTAACGTAAATCATGTATATTCCTGATCATGAAGTGTTTTGCTTTAACCTGTCACCCTAAGAATATTAGCCAAAGCAATTTCGATATTTCTATTTTTCGAAACTATTATTTGTACTTTTTCCCAAAGTATCAGAGGTAATTTTGTTTAAATAAAACATTGACTGGATAGGTCAGGAACCCTTTATATCCTGTTTAGACGCAAATTATGTAATACGTGGCATGTTTATTTAAGAATTGTAAATATTCCAGACCTATGAAAGCGTAGGATTAGCAATTTAGAACCGAACTGGCATCACACACGCAACAAGTGTCATTTCGTACAATTCAGGTGTCACTTAGTGTTAGAACAATACGTGCGTGGATGTGTAGAGTGTTAACATATTTATGATACTTTTATATTTAACCCTTTAATACCCTGAATGCCAAGATGGTCTTTTACATTGCTAAATGGTAAATGCATAAACTATAAAAAATGTAAAATTCTAACTAATCGCGAAAACGCGAACTTGAAAACAAATTCACTATGAAAATGAATATGCACTTTGATATGAAAAAAAAGTTAGACGACAAAGGCACTTAGGGAATTAATGGGTTAAATGCTCATCTGAGGTCAACTGTGGCAGCCACTGTGGAGGCTAATGCTGACCTCGTAGTGTTATCTCAATGGTATGCCATGCCACAAGTAGAGATGGATACCTCTAAGCATGAAATGGTACGGTACGGTATAGGAGTATTTTAACGATACTGATAACAGTACTTTATTGTATTTTTACCATATAATTGTGTTGTAAGGAGACTTCTGGGCAATCCCAAGTAAATGATAACTTCACAGTGGTTAGCATTGTTAAGAGTACCTTTAAGGTATGAAACGGTACGGTATGGTCCTTTCTGGAATGATACCGATGCCAGTACCAGTACATCTTGATGGTATCCATCCACAACCACAAGCACACACATCGTTCATCCCAGACACATAGTACTTACCATCCATTGAGTGCGGATGATGCCTCAAATACATTACTTATATGAGCTACTGTTAGGCATTATGCAATGGACTTAAACCCATAGAGAATGCACTCACAGGACCATGGAAAATAACGTTAAATGTCCAACTTTTTAAAAAGATGATTATGCAATAAAAACATCTTTTTGGAATTACTGATGTCAAAACCTAATTTTTGTTTTTTAATACCAAAAAAAACAGGAAGTATTTCATTTTGAAAATCATACAAAAATAAATGGAAATTGAGTATCAAGATTAAAAAAATGCATGATCAGAATCATAAATCGAAATTACTTAACTAGTTTTTGCAAACTATGCAAATTGCGATGGCATATACAGTAGAATAGGAAAACAATCGGAGTGGTTCATTTTGCCAAACCTTTCCGAGTGAGGTCATTTCGGTATAATTAAAGTCAGATGCATTATTCCTGTCATTAGAATATTAACCTTCAATATTGGCTTTTCGGAATAAAACTTGCAAACTCGGTTAATTTTCACCTCGGCTTAATTTCCTATTCTACAGTATTTGAAAACACATAATCTACCTATTTATATTATTGTATTGTATTAAATCAACAAGGGAAATGAAAATAAAAGATGTATATGAATTAGCTAGATACCTTTGTTTTGACTTGTTAACGCTGGGATGCTGGAACTTGATGAGACGGATGAATTAAAGGAAACACGCGTAGAGGTAACGTCCAAAACATTAAAACTGTCCATAAGAAATCTTTTCACTACATTCTTAATATTGTTGTCAATTTCCTCGTTATCACATTCATCTGAAAATAAAATATAACGAGTCAATAAAAGAGATTTTTAAGTATGCTGGAGTAGATAAAGAGTGACCATAATGACTCCTATGTTACGCATGCGCAAACTACAAAAAATGGATATTATGGAAATTCCAACTCCGACACTCCTATACGGCAAATCGATGATATGATCATACTAAGTAGCTGCCTGCCAAATAACAAGAACAAAAGTTTATGTTTCATCCTACGATAATCACTGCCATCGATTACAAAACACACCAATTTCTTATGGTTCATAAAACATCCGCAAAAATTAAAACGTCTGTAGTGGAACTTAAAACTGGATGGAGTGAACTTTGCTATTGCAAATGATTGTGGTTATGACACCTGGCTCACAAGCATGGGATCTCAGTCTCAAGAACGACTTGCCCTTCATTTACAAGTTGGTAACTAGTAGGCGTTGCCGCTGAATATTTGAAGTCCCAAACCACGAATCAGTTACGAATCAGGCTCAAGCCAGGTGGAAAATTGGCAAATTGATGTTATGAGGTGTGGCCCCCACCATCCCACTATGTTCCAGCATTGTTCGCTCTTAACAGCTGTTAAGCAATTCTGTGATTATATTTTTCGGGTTTTCTTAAAATTTTCCACTTAGCGACCAAACAATGGCCACCTTTAATTATCACTGAATCATAAACAATGAGTAAGTTCAGTACATTTGAAGGAGGTAACACCTATATATATATATATATATATATATATATATATATATATATATATATATATATATATATATATATATATATATATATATATATATATATATATATATATATATATATATATATATATTTAAAACAAGGCAAATAAAGCGACTTCGTCTCTGTGAACTTTACACCACGTAATTCCTTCCTAAAAATATAGGAATATGTAAAAAGAAATGAAAACATTCACAAACCCCACACCATGCTACACCAAAAGCAGACACAAAAACCTCTTTGCACTCACTCGTATCGAAGATAATGAAGCTGTCAAATACTGTACCAATATCTGCATAGCGCATTCCTTTAGTTCAACTTTCACGAATGGTCAGATGTTTGTCTGTAGTATGTAAAACGTTAGTACGATGGATCAGGTGTGGAAGACAAAATATCTACCCTCCCTGTGGGATGTTCGGGTAAATATATTTTTTTCACCCTCTCTCTTGAGTGGCTGGATAAAAATGAAGTTTTATTTACCTTCCCTCCATCGTATTTGCGGCCGGGTAAAATTATTTTTCATTCACCCTCCCCAAATGATGGTCGTGAAAAAAAAGTTTTTTTTCTTTATTTTCTCTTTTACATCTGACCAATCGTACGTTAGGCTATGAAAGATAGATACACGTCTACTATGGTCCTGGCCAGGGGGGATTTCCCGATGCTTGTGCCGTGTGCAAAATATTGCATGTTATCCAATGCGCATGGGGTTCATCGGGGTTCAAGTTGCCCACAGTGTAGCAGACGACCTAAACATATACTACGAGCAGTTTCCTTGTGTGGGAACGCCCAAATTTCAGTCTCGAAAATAGACCAATGAAAGTTGGTGCTTTTTACGAGGCCACGGCGGAGCTGAAGGGCTTTCATTGAAGAAATTCTTTTGCACACGGCACAAGCATCCGAAACCCCCCCTGGGTCCTGGCCGGTGTCTGGTCCAGACGTTAGGCCCCATAGTACAGGGCCAAGCGTTCGACGCACTCTTGTAGAGTGCAGAAAATGGACTATTTGGGTTCCAGTCACTCACTCCGCTCTACACCAAGATAAGCTACTGGCATAAAGGCTTCAGTGACCGAAAACCCGATATCCATTCGATTCCCATATCCCCTCGTTGGTTGTGGGCGTGGCCAACCACGTTGCGCTGCAGTTTTTTTTGTTTTTTGGGGGGAACGTAAGACTTAAAACAAGCATGCTATAATACCAGTGAATGATTTCTTCGTACAGCGACTCAAATCCCTTTGAAATCACTACAGAGTCACTAAACAACCGATAGAAAATGCGCTTTGTATTCGCGACAAATATGATTTATTCAAAACAGGTGACCTCTTTAAATGGTATAACGCAATTCCATCTCACTGGAAACGCAAACCCAAATTTTCATTCCTACTTTGTAAGCGCACAAGGCCTTACAGATATGTTAAACGATTATTAAAAGAGGATGATGATAAGCGTATTACAGTGAACACCTACATTTGTACCTACCAAGAAATGTGTTCACTATACACTGGTGTTCAAGTTATACGTGAGGATTTTTTTCATACTTCAACGGTAGGAGACACAATGTTTTGAAAAATATCCAATGTTCGTGTCAATGAGGTGATCGAATCAAAGAGGTTTTAATTGCAAAAAGACTTGGGGTTAGGAGATGGTTTTCTGATGGTACTACATTTTCTTCCGCCATCACCACCTGTTTACTCTCAATATGGCAAAAAGGGTCATGATAAACGAAATTCAAAATTCCAAAATAGTTGTAAAAGTTAACTGTTTACATTGTCTCAATGTGTATAGCACCTGTTTTGGCATACATTTATTACAGTGCAGACATTTAATTCCTGCACCAGTCGACCGGACGTCTACCAGTGCCTGGTTGTACAAACTTACATGGATAACATGTCAAAAACTTAGCCAAGCGCATCAATGACCCAAATTGCTTGCAAATCAAAGCTACGCTATCCGTGTATTCATTCCCAGGAAACTGGGTGGCAATCGGTGTGCGGTCGAGTACTCCGCCCGGGCTGCCCACACATTTAGTGCAGGAATTAACTGTCGGCACTGTATGTATTTGCTCTCTCCACTTTGTCACGACCGCTAAGCGCATAACTATGAAAGAAATAGAGCACAGAGAGAGAGTAATCAGTATTCTTACCGATTTTTGTGGCTAAGACTTATAGGCTATCCAGAGGAAAATAGAGAATAATGAAAAAAAGATTATTAGTGTCAGAAAGCGAAGAGAAGATCATACGAGCATACAACTTGATTAATGGTTGGCTTCGCAATGAAAATAGCTGTAACATGCACGAATAGAACTACTCAGACGTACCGATGGACCTACTACCTTCTTACCAATTAATCATGGTCATATCACTCATGTATTTCAACTATTTCTATACATTTCTGAAGTATGTTTATAATCCAACATATGTAAAAGTAAGTGTGCATTCATGAAAAATGTGTGTTGGCATTTCTTATCTTGTTTGTTATTTTCAATGTAATTATGTTTGTATGTTTACATGCTTAACTGTATAACTGCATTTTTGTTTATATATGAATTTGTATAAGTGAATGTATGTATGTATGTTTGTTTGTAGTATGTATGCAAGCACACACAGAATTAACTCTTTTCCCCACATTTTTAGCGAAAATGATCTTTTGCTTCTATTCTTGAGTACCTAGCACGTTTCTTAGCTCTTATGTTTCCCAAAATATACCAATCTTTCATCTGTTTCTCAATCTTACGACCTGACATGCATTCAAAGCATCCAATACACGAACATTTCAGAAACTACTTTCAAGGGGTGTTCTATAGCATAACATTTCATATGTACAAACAGGCTTCCTATAAATGATCATAGAATAACGGCTTAAAATACTCGTATATATTAGAAGTAAATCGTATAAAACTATTTCTGATCTCGAAGTGTATTTTTAATGTGTGGGAAACCAAAAGCACCCGCTCAATATATTTGTATGTGTCTATATTCGCTTATCTAATATTCCAGTAACTTACTAGTATTTATTATAATACGAGTAACGTTACAAAAGCCCAGCGATCTACCAGTAACTCACGCCATACTAGAAAGCGCTAATGGCAATGGCATATGCAATACAGGCATGCAAGCGTGAAGCGAACCCCCCTTTTTCATACCCTTCCATGGCTTATAGGGAAAGAACAGGTAGAAAAGGCACATGCGTGCAAAGATTCTACAGTAAACAGCACATGCATCCTTGTAGACTACCCGTGACAATATACAGACGAGGGAGGGTCTAAATCATCAATGATCGACGTCGATGGTAAGGCAGAATTTTTTTAATGGAACACAGACAGTTTGAGTTTTTATTCCATCCGTGAAAAACTCCATCCGTGCATATCCAATCCAAGAAATTATCACACTCATTGAACATTGTCAAAAATGGTAATGATACTTTCCGATGTTATGGAAAATATATCATATAAGCACACTTGCATTCGTCCTTTTCTATTTAGAACTGTCTGGCTTAACATCGACGTGGATCGTTGGTGATTAAACTTCTCTCATAGGAATGATAGTCGGAAAGATGCCTAAAAGTAGGGAAGTGTGTGGGCCAATTTATTGGATATCAAAATTTTAAATAGCAATTCCCTTCAGACTGAGTTGTCGTAAAAGTTAACAAATCTCCCATAGATGCCGTCTTTAGGAACCTTCAAGGTTGCCAATGCCGTTACGAGTGCTGCGAGAATGCGTCCATGACGTCACTTAGAACAGACCAATCAGAACAAGAAAGGAACACCACGTGATCGGAGAGGTATAAAAACAGACCAATCAAGACTAGATATATATCACGTGATTTGTCACGTGATGAGAGGTGGACCAATCAAAAGATAGAAAACATTATAACATGACGTCATAGGCGCTCCACAACTTTTTACTAGGTCAAGTCATGCAGTGAAAGCAAACGTAGTCACCATAGCTTTTGTCAGAGAGAGGTGAATCTAAGTCACGTGGTACATGTCTTGGTATCGGTGATGAACGTGTAGAAGAAGAAGCTTCACTCTGAAGACGTCGTTTTACTCCTGAGAAGAGGAGTTGACGTGAGTTAAGGGGGTAGTACTAGTAGGAGGGGGTATTAAATTAACCTTTTTTCCTGCTCAGGTCGCCCACGTGGTCTGACGATTTAGGCTATATTTTAGAAATATTAAACATTTTTCAAGTAGAAATATTTTAGAACCATTTCAGCCCAATAGCCCCAGAGCATATTCCTCTTAATGCTCACTGTCTCTCACTACTAAAGAAGACCAGCATGTGTTCAAATCTGGCTCGGGGCATGTGGCGTAGTTCACAGTGTTAAGGTTAGTCGGTTGTTTCCAGGATACACCGGATACCCCCATCCTTTTAAACTGGATAGTCACGATTTAATCTTACTATGGCAGAACAAGTGTCCATTGATACAATTCCAAATGCCATTTCGAGGAATAGCTGAAGTATGATTGCTTCTTAGAAGAGGAAATTTATCTTCTATGAAGATATTTCGCTGAATAACAATTTTGATATTAAGAGAGCAGAATTCTAGTCAGACCACCAGAGTGACCTGCACAGTAATGGCATTAAACATATATCTTAAATAAGTATTACCGAGAGAACAAAGGAAATTATGTAAATATATAGTCCAAGAGGAAAGGTTGAATAGATTAAAGCTGGGGGAATTCTAATCGATAAGATTCACACGCACCAAATATATATAGGTAACATTGAGAACATGTCTTCAAGCGTCAAATCACTGTTTTAGAATTTTACTGATGTTTTATAAAGGATATTTTGTGAAATTAAGCATAAAAATGAGTTTATGTAAAATGGTTGAACAATTAAAATGTATCTCACTCTCCAGGTTTGATACGAAACTGTTTGTTGACACTCTCAGAAGTTCCCACTTCAAGAAGTTTAGTTATTTACCTCACGCTTTTTACATTTGTCAACCATTTTCCGAGTACAACACAGTAGAGAACTTATGATGGCATGCAGTGGTTTCACCAAACTTTTCTCTGTGCAAAAAGCAGGGATATATAGTATGTATATATGGTTACAAGCCTGAGAAATATTCAATCATATATAGCTCTGTTCAATTGACGTTAGCAAGAGAAAGATGTACGTAACACAAAGAGTTTGTTTGTCAACAACATCACCACGACTGCTCGCCACCACGCATGCGCGTTCACACCATCTTCATCACCAAGGTTACTGCAAAGGAAGACTTCACCACCACTGACGTCATTAACAGGGAAGCATCATCAAGAGCCAAGTGCACATCTATGACGTTCGACCGCCCAAATTTAGGCGGCCACTTCTTTCTATATAGCTAGTTGATATAGGTTTGCATTAGAGCTGGCAGCTTGAATGGGTCGTCTAGAACTAACAGGAAGTGTCGCAGTAGCCGTAAATAACATTGTTATGTCTACGTTTGCTTTTGTTATGTCTACCGTTGTTTTTGTTATGACTAGGTTTGCCGAATAGGCGGACAGCCGTTGTAAACTGCCATCCCAGTGCCACTGGACGAACTATGCTACACATAGATATTGAAAAGAGGTTTTTTACTCTTGTACACTCCTTGGCAAAAGCTTTGTACTTTGCGGTTCATTGCACCACTGTAATGGCGGAAGGCACCTCCTGCAAAACATACATCTGGCCATTGTAATACATGATGAATATGCATTTGCCTTATCTAAATGTACTGTAGGTTACCATGCGATGAATATGGCCAGCATGTCGATTCATCATTACATGCATTTCTCTATTTTCATTTTTGAAAGAAGCAATACTTTTTCCTGAACACCTAGACAAAATCTGTTGGTCCCTCTGCCGCACAAACCCTACTTTTAAAAAGATATAGTATCGACAAAAAACTATAGACTCATGAAGCATTGTCATGCTGTTAGTAAACTAGTTTGTATCAGTATATAATTGCGTTCATGTGTACAATATTGTTAGTTTATTTCTAGTAGCTCCAACGCAAACAACTGCGGATCATGGTGCAAACTTCTTGTTAATAATTCCGCTATTATAGGTCCCTTACCAATCAAAGGGATCTAAATTAAAGACTTTATTATCGTAGTACCATTTGTATGGTGTATCAGTTTAAATGATACAAGCTAAGAAAAATGAAGTTTTCATTTATTCAAAGCAAAATGCACCTGATAACGATCACATATATGTACATATATATATATATATATATATATATATATATATATATATATATATATATATATATATATATATATATATATATATATATATATATATATATATATTTATATATATATATAAATATATATATACATATATATATATATATATATATATATATACATATATATATATATATATATATATACATATATATATATATATATATATATATATATATATATATATATATATATATATATATATATAATATATATATATATATATACATATATATATATATATATATATATATATATATATATATATATATATATATATATATATATATATTAATATATATATATATATAATCGCTTTGAGTACATATTATTGGGTAATAATGTTATGAGGTTATGTGGTGGCTGGGACATACCTGTGCAACCTCCATACATCAGAATTGAGAGAATCCTGCTGTACAAAGTTCCTTGATCTAGAAAATAGACCGATTTGGTGAAACGATAGTTTAGGTATCATGATGGTGTGCACGTGCATCGAGTACATGGCTTGCAGACGGGCGACGCGATAGCTTACACAGAAACGACGTTTCAGAGCTCCCCCTAGCGTGGAATTTCCACAACAGTTAAACCCTTTCGTAAGGCATCCCGCAAACTTATACGTGCAATTATTGCCATTGGTGTCCTTACTGTTAAAACCTATGTTTTAACCAATTCGTTCACAGAGCATTTGTTTGGTGTATCAGTCTTAATACTATTTCCCCAAACAAGCGATAAGTTTATATATATATATATATATATATATATATATATATATATATATATATATATATATATATATATATATATATATATATATATATATATATATATATATATATATATATATACATATGTATGAAATACCTTTTCTTACATGGTGTACATTTTGGAACCATTTCTATAGGAAATGGGAATCATTCAACGAATAGAATATAACACACTACATTTTCCTAAAAAATCGTTTTCGTTGATTTATAGAATATTCACCAATGAGTTGTGCTCTAATCAGGAATTGGTTAAAGGCTGTGAAACGTATTTCAGATACTAGTATATCCTATTAAGGTATTAAGACCTAAGTGAGCTTAGAGTGTGATCTGCTCATGCGCACTGTGGATACACGAGAAAACACTAAAGCCCTCATGAAATATAGAACACTACCAGCCCAAGCGCTCCAAACCTTCACAGTTCTAGCCATTTATCTAACTCGTAATGAGTAGCTACAATTTGAACAACAGTAAAATCCATCAAGTGTTTTTTCTCGGTTAGCGGTGAACAATCATCCAACATGCATGTAGCATAGATAAAATGACTTCTGTATCGTCAATGGTACCTTTAGAGTAAATTCGGCTCTACAAAAACTTGGCTATCAAAACCTGAAACAAGTTTGTATAGCAATAGCACCGCAATCCACTTAATAGTTTAAGCTCCCACTTGAACATAACAATAGCAGATATGATTAATGCAGTCCTTGGCATAGTCTACATTATACAGTCGCTTTGTGATTTTAACGTTATTTTGAGGTATAGAACCCAGAAAACATGAGCATACAGATATCCATGTTGTATTTTTTCAAGCACCTTCAAAGTCTACAAAAGAAACCGTTCAGAGATTATGCTATGGGGTCTAACCTTGGCTGGCATACGCCAAATCAATACGTTACATCCAAAGGAATAACGACTATCATAAAGCGACCATGCACATGCGCATTTATCACTTACTTTCACCATCATTTCCAAATGATTTTCTACGACCAAGTCCAGCAGTATACTGGTCCACGTGGTCATCCTATGGAAGTTAAACATTAAGGTTATTATTGTATAAAAGCATTTATGTGTTACCATAAAATTATTTCGTATTCTGTACCAATATCATGTAGCATTTGGTGTAAGAACGCCATTTGAGACTGGCAAGAAATAGCGCGGTCATTTTTCATATATCCAGATCAAGCTCATTGTCGATTCTGCAAATGCATTGGGGTCGTATGTCTAGATGAATGCAAAAATTATTATATGTATACCATTTAACAGTGGAAAGAGGAGAGTCACATTTACAATTACGATCGGATTTGTGTATATTGGTTAATTCTGACGGATATTGATAGGAAATATCATTGGATTTTTTCGTTACAGGGATTATTTATATTCAGTAACTTTTAATACAGTTCCATCAATATTAATAATGTAGTTAGCATCTGCAATATATGCAACATGTTCTTATCTGATGACACCGATCACGTGATCAGTTTTACATGACTTGTACACTAAATATATAGGGAAAAGCATCACCTACTTCCAGATTTTAATAATGATGTGAGTGCAAAAGCGAAAAATAATTTTTAATTTGTGAAGTATTGGTTTTCCTAATGTCTTTTTCAATATCATGTTCAAAACGTCAATGATGGTATATGCTATGTTAGGCGATGATATGTACACAGTTTGCTTATGTACTTTATGTGTGTATGTGGCTGCGAGGCGATGTGCTCTATAATACTAAACACATCTATGGATTCAATCAAATTCTATGGTGCATAAATTAGCCTCATTACCGTAAACTTGTGTCTCTATTGGTAATATATTAGGTAAAGAAATTCAAATTAAATCAAAGCATAATTGGGGAAATATTTGAAGAAAAATGTCAATGGGTTAAGGAGTATATTGTATGAACTTCGATCGTGGTGGCGCTGGAATTTCAAGTTGCGAGTACCCTCAAATATTGAGGATATACAATCACAACTGAACATAGCGAAAAGCATATACATGTACCAGGAGCCTTTTGAGTTCTACATTTTCATCAAATGTAAATTCTGGAAGCACAATGCATTTGTTATGGGATACGATGACTGTAGTGATTTGTTTAAGTTTTTCATTTATTTCTATGGTTAATTTCATCATGTTAATACTTAAAATGGTAGTCACATACATTGAACGCAAAAGTTACACAGATCAATTCAAAATTTCTTTTGTAATACAGCTATCTACAGATGGCTTTGATACAACTGTTGAGGAAATCAGGCTAGTTCTATACCAAACATCGACCTTCAAAAGCAGGAAATAGCTTTGATTGACTTTGATTTATTACATTATTTCAAAGAAATTATTGATAATAGTTAGCATAATATTGTTCAAATAATTCAAATTCTTTCTTCTCAAAAGCCTGTTTTGTTTAAAGCAGAGAAAATTGTGAGGATGTGAAATGTACAAAAACTTACTAGCTGCATTGTTTTTATGTGTAATCTGACATCCATAAACTTTGAATTGAGATAGCCGTAGACAAATATAGAAATTGTTTTGACGCTCGTACAACGATTCACATCAGATAACACTGAAGAGTGCAGGATTTTCAGAAAAAGATCTGGAATGAAATGACACCGAGACATTTCTTTATGAATACATTTCTATCCTGCAATTTATACATTTACTAGTTTTGTAAAAACTCTGCGCTTAGGTTTTCTGTGATTATGGTTGACACGCGCTTTGCAAAAATACCCTTTTCCCATTGTATACACTAACGATGAACACGCTTTGTTTAATCATCATCGAACTAAACTGACTTAAAGCGATAAATAAGAGCATTATTGAAATATTACCTTATTCACAGACCGAGTTGGTGAAGACTCGAATCTGGATGATCCGGACCTGTCGGCTGAGCGACTCCGCTTTTCTGCCCCTCCTCCTGTGCCCCCACCTACGCCGCCCGCTCCCATGCCCCCTCCCATGCCCCCTCCCTGGGAGGCCGAGCTGCTGGAACTATGGGTAGGGGAGAGGGTACGTGGTTGGTGAAGCTCCGCACAGTTGTTCTCGTCATGTTCGTTGAGAGGGTACCAGTGCGGCTTGTTATCTAAAAACGAGTTATCTGAAAATACAAAGGAGGTAGTTTTAATATGCATTGTAAGCTGATATGATTTCATAATTCTTCAATAAATGATTTCAAACTCTCACACACACACACATTCATACACATCAGTAATTTATATCATGTATAAACGAGTTAAAATAAAGAGCCAGTTTTACGTTGCAATGTAAACTAATATAATTCCATAGTTCTTAACTAAATGACTTCAAACTCACACATGCACACACGATCATACACATTAGTGCGAACAATTGATGCATCAGATCAACTCAGGAATAATTGATTCAAATTGGTTCTTTGTAATGAACAAGGGATGGGCTGGAAACTGCATTTATGAAAACAAGCTAAAGAAAACATTCCTCAAAATGTTCTTATTTTAGAAAAAAAAAATACTATAACATTTACAATTGGAATTGTATACATATTATGAAGTGATTCATTTTTGTTTTATTTGATTTGATTCAAACATTTACCTGACAGATCAACCAGAAGCTCTCCTAGGAAATCATTTGGTTTGAAACGATCAAAATCCCAGACGGTAAACTCCAGCGTTTTATTGGGAAGCTCAGATTTAGGAATGTTCATGAAGACGACAGTCTGATGCCATTCCGGGTTAAGTGTCTTAGGAATGTACTTTGTGCGTCTTTTGTGGTCAGCTCTGAAAAAATATACACGCAAGGGATTTTTAGGCTATCAATGGATCTATTAGATTGATGGAATCGCAAACGGTGGTAGTTGGTAGACTTATCTATATGGTATAAACTAAATGGATACTGGACAATATTTTCATTTTGAAAGTTTTAAAGTTTATAATTGATATGCATGTTGAAAGATATGTGATAATGTGATTAAAATCGTCTACTGGTCTATTGTGAATACATGTTTTTCCTGCCAACAATTGCTTGTGACCTGTTAAAGGTTTATCTGCAATTTCCAAATCTAAAACCTGGATTTTGTTGTGTTTTCTTTTGAATGCCTATCATATCGAAAGCTCTTTCATTGTGATGTGTCTTTTATTTGTAAAAATTTTAAGATAAACAAACCCATCGTCTAACACATTAGCGTATACAGAATCTTTTTGTCTTATTAAGGGATCCTTAATTAAGTAATGTACACCAATCCGTATTATATTTGTAGGCACTTATGAAATGCATGTCCAGATTTGATATGAAAGAGATAACATGCATATGGGAAGAAAATTACTTTTATATAATCGACTAAAAAATCAAGAAGGTTTATACCACAACGCTTAATTACAAATCAGAAACAAACGCCATAAAAATATTGAATTTCAAATAAGGAAAATTTCATCTTTAAGTACTTACCCTCTTCCTGGAAGGAGGAAGACTTTGACGAAAGGGTCGGAGAAACCGTTGGAATCCTTTGCTAGAAGTTGACGAGCTTGGATAATATGTACATTTAGGGTTCCATCATAGTCGTCATAACTCAGCTGAAGCTAAAACAAAAGAGGAAATGAGAAATTTAAGGTCCTACAAGGGTATTTGTCATTCGTGCTCCCTCTGCCAGAATCATGAGGATAGACCTTTGTGGTCGATCCTTAAAGGGCAGGAGAAAATCTCAGGCATCCACAACTTTGAGAAATGGTTAGTGATCACTCTCTATCAACATGCATTTATGTATGTATGTGTTAGTGAGTGTGAGTGAGTATGTGCATGTGAGTGTGTCAAAAAGTCTTAGAAGAAAATCTTCCGTAAATGATTTTATATTGTTGTTTTATAACTTTTGTTTATTTATTTATTCATTTATCTAAATGTGAAAGTACAGAAATGCTCTGGAAGCAAACTGACTTAAGATGCTTTCATTTAAGTGATCTATCAGTTGTATAATACTAATTTCGTATAGCAAATAAACAAATATTATCCTACTATACCTGTATCTCACCCATATCCATCTCCTCAGGAGGCTGCCTCTGCAAACAATGAGAAATATATGTATAAG
>OZ012687.1:49183948-49188948 GCA_963942565.1 Maea johnstoni | reverse complement strand
AGAACTTCTGTTTTATGCAGAACATCCATCGATTCAAATCTTATCTTGTTATTGTTTTCCTGAAGACTATCCCTTAACCTTTTTATACCTTAGTCCGTCATAGAGTTTGAAATGTATGCAATACTTTCCATATATTTCCAATATACTTTGAAACACGAAACATAACATTCGTTCAAATACTTTCCTCGAAATTTCATAATTTACAAATATATGGCAAATATGTCGAACAACATTTTGGTCGTTACAGAGTTAAAGTCAACTTTGAGGCCGGCTAAGACAATGGTATGATTTCTATCTCTAGGATGGAAACAACATACATGAATTACTACTACAAGCAGGCGGCTGCTAGCTTGAGTGGCGCTACATTGGCAACAGACACGATATTCGACGGCAGAGCCAACTAGTAACTTACGGTCTTATCACAAGTTCAATTTCTCCGTTTTGCTGGGAAATTATCCTCTGCACCTCCTCGAACGTTTTCCCTGTTAGGCATACACCGTTCCATTCCAAAACTTGATCACCTGAAACAAGTGAATCGGTCATTTCAGTGAACTTTATATAGTAGTGAACGAGTCTAGAATCTGATATTGACAAGATATAACGTTTGTATCACAAAGGTGATGTTAAAATGTACTGTGTATCACAATGAGCTTTTTATACAGTGCCGACACTTAATTCCTGCACTAAATGCGTGGGCAGCCTGGACATAATACACGACCACATGCCGGATTGCCACTCTGTTTCCTGGACATGAATGTATGGATGACCTCACAACTGCACGTAGCTATGATCATAGCTACGTGGGTCATTATTGTGCTTAGCTTATCTGTTTGACACGTTAGAATTCAGTGCGTGTACAACCAGACACTGTTAGACGTCCGGTCGAATAGTGCAGGAATTAAATGTCTGTACTGTATGTAGTAGAACATCAAAGGGAGCGGTAGTTTGAGTACATATTTTGATACTGCTAATCTATAATGTTTGTAACATTCTAGTTTGCCACAAAGGTGAAATTAAATTGTACTCTACTTGTTTTTCGCTGTACCTCTAAATTGGAACTCTAAATTGCCTCGGTATGGTTTAGGTCCTCTAAGCATTTCTCATTTATTATATAGAGGAAATGATAAGAATATATCTAACCATTCTCTTTCAAATATGTTGCAAGTTCTTACCTTGTTGTCGCGATTGATAAATTGAAAAACAATGCATCAAACATATAAAAAGGTATGACACAATGCACTGAACGTCGGTGCAGGTAAAACAGCAGACCCATTTTTACAATACACACGTGGATTACACGAAACGAGGCTTTTCACCGACAAATAGGAACATGACACGCCTACCTTCCTGTAACTCTCCGTGTAATTGATCAGCTACGCCCCCTGGGTATATCGTGGCCACATAGGCCCCAACCTCATTGTCTGAGCCAGGCACGTATTTCCCTCCGACTATCTTCATCCCGATACCATTTCCTGCGGGAAAGAGAAAGACAGACAATGGATGGATGAATGAATGGAAACAAAGATGGCTGAGAACATATATGAGTGAATAAATGAATAAAATAATAGATAATAGGTAAATAAATAGATAAATAAAAAAACATACAAATATATGATAAATGAATAAATGAATAATATAATCAGTATATGAGTGAATGATTGATGGGACAATTGAATGGATAACTGAATAATTCGATAATTAGACAATGAAATACATGAATAATGAAATAGATAACTAAATAAATAAGTAATGGATATTGTTTTTAGTGAATTAGTGCATTAATGACTGGATAAATGATTATAGGTGTATAAATGAATAAATAAATACATTATCATATGTGACAGAATGTATTTATAATCCAATGTCAAATATAACAAAATGAAAATTTCCCTATTTCACCTTTATCATTGATAAACATTAAGAGCGAGTGCTCGTCCGTTATTGACCTAACATTATACAAATATGCCATGCCAGTGTGGGTATCCTGATAGAATGTCTCCCAGAGGAAGGATGGTTTTTATTTGTTTTATTATACCGAACAAACCCCAATTTGGTAAAATATCAATGAAAACAACAATGGCTGCCGGTAGATCCAGTGAGAACAGTGGACATTTCGCCGGTGGACATGATGGAATGGCCAACCTTTGTAAGCCAACCACGGCTTACGATTTTCACGTGAGGTATAATAAAGCCCGTTAGCTATCATGCCATTCCTTTCAGGTTGACCATCACTCTTTACTTAAACATTTGAATTATTTTGAATACCTACCCTTCACTGATCTGTCTTTAGGATCCCGCGTCAGAAGAATCCTCTTCACGGAAAAGTCATATTTCTTTATGGTCGGAGGTGGCGGCTGTTAAAACATGTAATATATGTAATCTGCCCATTTTAATTCAGAGTCCTTACCTGGTATGACAACTTTGCATATAAGTCATCGATAAAAATACCAGCTAAAAATATCCAAAAAATCGGAGTATATTTTGAAGGTAACTATATGTTCCAGTCTAATACTTCTCAAAATCTAGATTTGCTTCAAGATATCGCCAAATGTATCACTAATAGTACAGAGAGGTAGCAAAACGTATGTGATATCTACTTTGAGTTTGATTTACTATACATGTATAATGCAAATGTGATATACTATGAGTATACACGCATGCTTTTGGCGTTAGTCCTATACATCCGGGCTGATCATTCATCAAAGTTAAACCGTCAACGGAATGAATTAAATGAGGCTTTTAAGAAGAGGTACATGTATCTTTACATAATAGGTTAACTTTATACATAACGAACCTTTTAGAGTATGAAATTAGACAGGAGGTGACCTTCATCATATATTGGACCTTCACCAGATCAGACTTTAATTGCCTTTACACTTACCTGCTTTTTTCGTTCGAGTTGTTTCAGTATGGTTACACCTCCCTCCGTCATGTGTTCCATGATGGGTTCGTCAGAACCAAAGCTGTGGTCACTTTCCACGCGGTGAATACCGTTAAGCAGATCTACAAAATATCCACTCAAATCCTAGCTGCAAATCTTAATTATCAATTTTAGATATCTTCTGATTACTACGAATGAGCTGTTCTTTGTTCCATGTATTGTTTTTCCTAAATTTGCACGATTTTGATGTTCATGAAAACACACACGTATATATTATGATGATTGCCCTTTCATTATCATAAAGTTATAAATCCAGATCTAAGAATACACGGGTCTCCTTAACATGAAGATATCAAAACACAAATATCATTTTACACGATTTTAGACAATACAGCTGCCAGTGTATCTTTTTAAGGAGTGACTGTATACTCATAAAATTTATGAAACGGGCTGTATGCAAGCTCATATTTCTGCATGCAATACTAGAAGTAAGGTATTATGTCGAGGCCAGTCTTGTGGAATTACTTTATACCCCCATCATATGTCTTTAATACATCAACTTACTGCTTTAGGGTGCAAGAAGTCCAGGCAAACTACTCGCATTTCATACTCTTAAATATGAAGTATAGCCTACTTTACACATTCCATATGAACCATACCGTGTGACTTTTCTATAAATTTAACACGGCTCTGAATATAGCAGTATCATTTTCTTCAATCAAATATATAGGCAAAGTTATTTTGAGATGCTGTAAACCAATTAGTCCGTTTAGAAATGATGTCATATTTCAAAATCCAATAACATCAATTAAAAGCAAATACAGTTCTTTGACATGTATGCAGACACACTGAATAAGCATACAATGCACATTGAAACACACGGATTTTGATAACAAAGAAAGTGCGTTCTTTGAGGTGTAAGCATGGATATTAAACTAGGGCAACAATACAAGCACCCATTAACAACAAACTGGAAGCTTCATTGCAAACATGTAAAGCACACACATTGCAAACTAGCTACTCCTAAACAAATGCTGAAAGCTCAATACACAAATATGTGTTAGTGTTCGCAATATACTAGTTATGTGTTGCCAGCTTCTAGATACTTGCTTTCCCCTCTAGATGTCCAACGCTACCATCCATTATCTACTGATGCCATCAGTGAAAGATTTAGAATTTCTCATCTTTTTTGTCAGCTTAAATATCAGAAATATACATAAGGTTAGTTTAACTAAAAATGTCTAGAAATAAAAAAGGGTTTGGGGGTATGGGATTTCTTTTTCCTTAAATGTTACCTTCCGATTCAAAATACTGGTCCATATCTGCAGAAAGCGGTCTACTTCCTATTGCGTGCAGCATTTGGCGCGATTTCTTTGTGACGTCATCAAGCAGAGGCATGGCTGGAGTGGCATCAGTTGGAGGGGTGGTGTCGGTGTCAGTTTGAGCGGGAGAGTAGTCAGAAAACCCCTCAAAGGGGTCAGAAGTACGGTGTGCCAATTCTGACATACCTGAGTCCCTGCTCTCAGCGAAGCCATGATAGCTCAATCCATCCGGCATCCCCGCATGCGCATTGGCTGAAACTGTATGTCCGCCGCCATCTTGATTATAGTCTTCTTCCAGGATGACATTCCTCGGGTCCTTCCGACCAAGGTCCTGTTGGCTTCTGTGTGCTCGCTCTCGTTCATGCTTGTGGGCTAGGTATTCTGTAGAACTGTAGTTCCAACCGTGAGCATCGGCAGCCTCGAAAGCGGCCATCTGCCGGGCTCGCTGTTCAAGGAACTCATTTTGCAGAACTAGTTGCATATCTTCGATATCGTCATCCAGGGGCTTGATGATTCCCGTTGGATAATCATCCGCATCCTGAGTCTCTTTTGCCCTTTTCTGTATATGTTGTTGATACTTCTGACGTGCAATTTCAAACTCTTTACCCGACACATCGGGATGAAGTGCCAGCCGACGTAGCTCTTCTTGCAACTGTGCAGTTTCTTCAATTTGCATTTTTCTATGCTCGATTTCTACTTGCAAGTTATGCATTTTCTCCTGTTTTCGACGTCTGTCTTCATCATCCGAATAATAACCAGGTGACTTAGGTCTCAGCTGTGGAAGCTGCGCACCAGCC
>OZ012687.1:49176448-49181448 GCA_963942565.1 Maea johnstoni | reverse complement strand
TATTCATAAGTAACCAATGTATCAATAATGGTTTTTTGAAGTTATTGCATCGCTTTTTCTATGTTTCAGCCGCGACCACCAAGGGGTGAAATTCACACTATGCTGCCAACTGCAGCTTCCCAAACGGCCCTAAAAGACAGAACTATATTTTTATGCGATCTTTAATTTGGCGTTGATGGGCATTCGCCAAAAAAAGCCAAATTAAAGACAACGCCAAATTAACCAGTTATATACAGTACATGATAAGGTAACATCTTGATGCCAGATTTATTTACTATTGATAGATGTAGGGACAGCCTACCTGGCCATGTGGTCTCATGTGCTGCATTAACTGCTTACTGTTTCTCATCACTGCCAAAGTGATGTCCTCCTTATGGTTTGTACAAAAGTTGGCCTCAAGTCTTAATTAATGGGTGACTTTTGCCCGGATCTTTTTTTCGCTCATCATTAAACTTGGCTTTATAATTTAGATTACACTGTCAGAATCAGTGTTTATGGACAAACTTCCTTTCCCCCAATAGAAACAAACAAAACAAAGGAAATACTAATATTATCCCTTACCTTGCCTGTCAATGAGCCATGTGGTGAGGGTGTGTCTGAAAGTGGGTCAGGTTCTGCCATCATTGCAGCAATATTATCATAGGCCTCTGACTTAGGTAGGGAGGGAGACTGCGGCTTTGGAGGGGAAACATCAGAGTCAGGAGAGGGGTAAGGTGAGGGGTATGAGTAGGCATTTTTCGTGAGCTCATGTGGGTCTGGTGAGTATTCTGGGGTGAGTGGTTTCGGGTCTGAATAATCTCTTGGCATAATCCTTCTTTCTGGAGTCACTGGAGATTTGAGTACCTTGTAAGGAGGAGAGACATTGTCCTCATCTGTGTCAGTGCATATCACCATGAGGGGTGGGGGTTTGGGTTTATTTGAGTCAATTGCTTTGATGGGAGACCCATTACGGTCAGGTGCCTGTGACAAGGACAAAGAAGAGGATCGCACATCCCTCTGTCCGCCTTGTGGTGGTCTTCTAGGAGCTGGTCTAGGAGGCTCTCTACATAGTGGCCTTCCTCGAGTGTCCCCAGACTTTTCAGCAGCAAGCCTAAAGTTATTTGCTTCCTTTTCAGGTTTTTGTTTTTCTTTTGAAGGCACTTTTCTACTCATCACCTGTTCTGGAGTAGGTTCTGGCAAAGTTCTGCGTATCTTTCTTGGCTCTTCCCTTACTTGTTGCTGTTGTTCTTTCTCCTGCTTTGCTCTGTCTGGACTCGATGATTTATCCACAAGGTGATCTTGCACCTTAGGTTTCCGCGGTGGTGTTTTAGGTGGTGATAAGGAAGATGATCTTTCTCTTTCTTCGATTTCTTTTATTGCATCTCTTACTGCTCGGCGTTTGGGCGAGCTCTCTGGATCATCCACTGTGGGTCTTGGGGGAGGACCAGAAGAAGACTGCACAGGTACCACCTCAGCGATAGGTTGTGCTCCTCCGATGCGAGTCTTGACATCTCTTGGTTTGGGAGGTGGGGCAGGTCTCCTATCAGGTTCTGGTTTCCTATCATTAACCTTAGGAGGTTCAGGGGTCCTTGGTCGCATAGACTCTTTTGGTGGTGGTAGAGGTGGTTTACCTGTCACTTCAGGTATTTCCCTCTCTGGCCTGCCATTCCAATTCTCCTGTGAAAGGTCTTCAAAGTTCTGATATCTCCTAAGAGGTGACTGTGGTTCAAACACCTTCTTAGGAGGAGGTTGTGGAGGAGGCAGTATTTCAGGAAGTTTTGGTGGAGAACGGATTTGCTTTGTCGCCTTCTCCTCAGACCTGCCAAAGGCTGCTTGAGTTTTGCTTACTATATTATGCTGGTGAGCCAACATCTCTTCTTGTTCCGCAGCCTCAATTGATGGAGACACATCAAGAATGGGTGAGAGATCAGTTATAGGAGACCAGTCAGTGGTGGGAGGACGAACCTTTTGCCTTTTAGTGCCTTGATAATCTATGTCCTTCATTGCAGGATCAGCTAGCTCAATGTCATCAACTTCTTCATAGTAATTTGGCGAGGGAGGGGAGATACTCCCCATGCTTCCTTGGGATTCAGGGGAGATTTCCAGATAGTCATGTTCATCCTGGTGTATCATCAGATTAGTTGGAGACACACTGAGATTGGTCAGATGAGCACAGTCGCTAGCCACGGTTGCAGCATAGCTTGCCACATCCAGTGAATGGCTGCCACCAAACTCTGGCACCATCTCCACATCAACTATCTCTGGAGATACTTCATGTCTAAATGCCTCTCTTGGAGGTGGGGGAGCAAATACTGCAAGATTGCCAGACACAATAGCCATGAAGTTTTCAGCATCCTCCTGCTGTGGAGACACCGGTGAAGGTCTTGGTGTCACAAATATCTGTTCCTCGTCCTCATCACCCCTTGAGCTTGGTGATATGTGCATATCTATATACTGTCCCTCACCCGATAGGGGGCGTGAGGGAGGGGACATGTCTGTATAGGCAGCAGGGAAACCCTCCCTTTCAAGAGGAGACTTTGGAGGAGACATGATCCTCATTGAAGGATATCCATCTTTTCGTTGGGGTGATTTTGGTGGGCTTTCACGAAACTTTCTCCAAGAAGGACTCTTGGGTGGACTATGGTTACTGCTTCGAGAGGGACTATGTGTTGGGCTTGAGGGATCAGGTGCTATGTGTAAAGGCTGTGGCCTATTGGATAAACGTTTTAAAGCATGATCAATCATAGGAGGTTGGGGGCCATGTTGCCTATGATCTCTGTCAGTACCAACCATATGGACACCTCCTTCATTTCCATTATTTCCCCTCCAATCTGGCAACTCCTCACTTCGACTCCTTGTCTCTAACTTTTCTGCCTTATGTACTCTCCGATCAGGCTGTTGTTCAGCACCCTGACTCTTTCTCTCTCCATTGCTACCATTTTCAACCATTTCTACACTGCGAGTCTTTTTCTCTCTTTTGGGTCTCTCCTCCCCATCTGCTTGAGGCCTTTGGGGCATGTTTTTCTTATCCCTATTAGCACCTGGGGGTTCCTGATTGTCACTCTCCTCAGAAGAATTGGAACTGTGCTGTCTTGAGAGAGTTAAAGACTTAGGTCGGTGTAGTTTTCTTCGAGGATCAATGGACTCATCGTCTTCGGAATCCAAAGGTTTTGGACTAGCTCCGTCCCCTCTAACCTTAGCCCTGCCATTATTGGAGTCTCTGCTCAAACCATTTTCATCTGAGTCACTCTTAGAGCTTTGGCCAACTCCTGAAATAAGAAAATGATATGGTAATTCAGATATCAATGTTAATACTTCAATTGTTGTCTATTTTTTGCTCCATCACATACAAATGCAACCATTTATAAAGTGAAAAAAGGAGTCTTAAAGATATTTGTCTTTCTTAGATTTATGTTTTAGAGAACATGCATTATTTATAATCAACAATAACATTTACTTAGATGGATTATGATACAAAGTGTAACCTGTATGTTGGGCTACGCGAGTTTTACACTTGCTTGGCTTATTTTCGACATGTTCTCAATAGGTGTTCGTTCAACCATGCACTGGCCAACATCTGATTGACTGGTGTGGGAATTAAAATGTCTGTGCTGTAGATTGGTAGGCCATGTATTGTGCGTACAAGTAACACTTCAATATACTCTTTAATCATTCCCTGTCCACCAGACTCAATGGCTCATAGGGAAGATTGCTGCACTGAGTGCTGGGAGGCATGGGGTCAAAAATCAAAACTTCTGCTAGTGATCCTTCTAAAAACTAGGGCAACCATTGAAAAGCTTCATTTATTACTCTTATTTTTTCTGTCGACAAATCATAGGGAGAGATTGCTTTGAAGAGTTTCATGTTCATTTTATATCATCGTCATGCTACCCATGAAGTGTGCATATATGGAAAGCTCTGCTTCTTATATATCTGGGCTACCCTTTAAAAAAGGGTTGGGGAACCCTTGAAAAAACAACTGACCCCGTCCACGTATGTCCTGTAAGTCTCGGTCATAGAGAGAATCCTCACTTTGATTTCTGCTGGAGTCATGGCCGTGGATGTCACCTTCTCTGATGGCCGCTAGGCTGCACTCGTGTCTCTGTTCCTCATCAGGTAGTACCATAGGAAGCGACCCCTGGCGTTGAACGGGTGCGCGACTCTTTAGCTGTTCATGCTTTTGCTCACGTTCCTTGTAATCTTCGTATTCACTAAGAGAAGAGGTCCTTTCCAAACCTTGTCGTTTGTCCTGGAAAGACAAAGGGCAAAGAATGATTAGTAGGTTGAAACACACACACACACACTCTCTCTCTCTCTCTCTCTCTCTCTCTCTCTCTCTCTCTCTCTCTCCTCCAACATCAAAATCATATTTTGGCTTATGCATGATACGCATCTTAATCCTTCCAATGCTGAGGCTACTTACTTCCAAAGCACAAGGACACAAAGATTTTTGAAAACTATCCAAACCCTGTCATTTTGGTGTTCATTAGATAGCTCTTGCTGAGCACTCTCAGATGGGTATCCAGGGTTTAAAATTTTCATTTTTTTTCACTTTTCAGATTTTTTGCATCATTTCGTATTGAGCACATTGGCCACCAGCAGTATAAGGGTTAAGGACGCATAAAGAGCTAACTTGTAAATACATGGTCATCTTCAGATGTTTACATACTTTTAAGCCTACACCCTTTTCCTCGTAATAAAATCAACAGAGTATGTGATGGCCAACACTAAACCAGGGTAAGAGACAGCATATCATAAAACCTCACATAGGTCTGTACACAAACAGGACACATTTTGGCTCTTTTCTCTAGTTAACCCTTCATATGCTCAGGCTACTTTCGTCCAAAGCACAAGGATGCAACTATTTTTGAGACCCATCTAAACTCTGTTATGATGATATTCATTGGATAGCACTCACTGAGTACTCAGATAAGTACCCATATGTCAGGGTCTTGGTGATTCTTCAGATTCTTTGCATACTTTTGTATTGGTCAAATTAATTACCAGCAGCATAAGGGTTA
>OZ012687.1:49141448-49171448 GCA_963942565.1 Maea johnstoni | reverse complement strand
TCAAGAATTGCCTGAAAAAAAACTAGCTCTAATATCCAAGACCAAACACCAAAATGGAAAAAAAAACTCAAAAAATCTAAAGATTATGTTTGGTTACCTGTTAAGAAAATATTGTAGGTGGGAATTAATGTTTGTCAATAATGGTCCACTATTCTCCTGATAATGGATATCCTAAGTGCACCAACTGAGCCCATGGAATGTTTTATTATTAGCTATGTTTTGTGAGATCAAGTGACTCACCTCGCATGATGCAAGTACACTGAGCATTCTTTATAAATGCATAGGCAAAGGTAATAATCAGAACCCTATTTAAAATTAATGTCTTCCTTAGATTCTACATATAGAGATCCTATATACCCACAATGGACAGTTTGAATTCAGTTTGTTTATAAAACAACAATTTGAGGCAAGAGGCAAAGACACTTAACATTCTTTACAAATGCATTGTCTAAGGTAATACCACAGTTCGAACTGGTATCTTCCCTAGATTCTTCACATAGAAATCCTTTACTAGAAACCAAAATGGACAGTGAATTCAGGTTGTTTCTTTATGATACAAACACACAAAATTTTATGTTGTTTTAAAAAAGTCATTTCGCTCTCTGTTCATACATTTTCGGTATCCATGCTATTGATGACTCATGGTAATAAACATTTACATAAACTGTAAATAACATGCCAATAACTGCCAATCCATGCAAATATGAGGAACAATGGTAAATGACACCAAGCACAATCAGAAATTACAGAAGTACCTGCAATCTTGGCAGGAAGCATCCGAACATTGAATTGCCCATGGCTGAAGATGGTCTCGCTGTAATGGCCAATACTATAAGGATGAATGCAATTTTCAAAGCTACAAAGGGGAAATAACAGTTCATTTATATGCAAACCACGGGAAGAGTCCATCCTTTGGGGGTGATATATTCTGCCCTTTCCAGACTCCTGGGTGGGAGAGGTTGGGAGCCGAGCGATTACTAATATGGTTATGGCCATGGTGTTATTCGCGACTAGAGAGTTGGTGTGGCCTTCTCTGACGGCCGAGTGGTCTTAGACGTTGCCACTTACTGCTAGCTGTATCTAACCACTGAGGGCCTGCCCTGATGGTCTAGTGGTCTTAGGCGTAGCCACTGACTGCAAGCCCTGCCCTGATAGCCGAGTGGTCTTAGGCGTTGCCACTGACTATTAGCTGTCTCGCTCTCCACTGAGGGCCTGCTCTGACGATAGAGTGGTCGTCGACGTTGCCACTGACTGCTATCCGTCTCTCACCAATGAGGGCCTGCCCTGATGGCCAAGTGGTCATATGCGTTGCAACTGACTGCTAACTGTGGATGTCTTTCACCACGGCCATGGTTTGAATCTCCATGAGCATGTGAGAAAGTTGCCAGTGGTTTGGGGTCACTAGTTAGGCGGTGGTTTTTGCAGGTACGATAATCAAAATTACAAATTCCTTATTCAAGAGAGTTGGTTGTAAAGGCTTTTTAAACAAAAGCTACATGTACCTTCAACGGGAATTGCTTAACACAATGCCATCTGTTATGCAACCAGGCGAAGGTGCTACCCTACCTTACTAAGTAGACCATTTGTTAGGCAAAAAAATGCGTAAAAAGACAAGCTTTCAAAAATAGCTATCACTTTGACCAAACAATGCATCATTCATTGTTGTGTCGTTGTGGAAATGGGCGAAAGATTTAAAACTTTCAACGTCATATTCCTATGATAAATTAACAATATGCTGCAGAGACAAAGTAATTTGTAATATAGAACATGTATAGTGCTGGAGAAACCCGAAAAATCCCAATACCAAGTCACTGGCAGCCTTCATACATGCCCCGACCATGATTCGTCCCTAGGCAGTGGTGAGAGAGAGAGAGAGAGAGAGAGAGAGAGAGAGAGAGAGAGAGAGAGAGAGAGAGAGAGAGAGAGAGAGAGAGAGAGAGAGAGAGAGAGCTAGAAGTCAGTGCCAACGTCTTAGCCCACTCTGCCACACACACAGGCACGCACACACATACACACAACTCGTCTAATAAACCACTGTTTAAAAAGCATGTACACAATATAATGGTGAGGAGTTTAAAAAGACATGAACACAAGGTCAAAGCATACATGCATATATAAATTGACATTTTCTACTCGCTATGATATCAACTAGTATGACTTACCTTCATCATTGTTAATATACACAAACAAATTATGACTACTACACTACATATGCATGGAGTAGTGGATGGTAGATGAGTTTGTTAGGATTTTCTGTTGAAACAATATACATGATACATACAGCAAAAATACCCCTTTAGTTCAAAATATTGTATATTGTTCCAGCAGGATATTTTGGGGGTAATTTGGTGCCGTATTAGGATTTAGTATCACAGGCAAGTCTAAAGAAGGAAAGAAAGAAAAGTAGAGTCTATAGAGTTTTTAGGTTGATACGTCCAAATGGAAACAAAAGAAGAAAGATTATGAAACTTTGAAGTAATTTAAAGGAATAAAGAAGAAGAAGAAGAAGTAGTAGAGAAAAGGGGTTACTGAAATTACGGATTCTTACTCGTTTTCTAGGTAAACTCTCGTCATCCAACTCATGTATATACGGCATGTGCCCCATATGGTAACCGTGGTACCACAGACCCGTACTCAGCACCAACTTCCGGCGTTTTTGACACATTCTGCACAGCCATTCCTGGAGCTAGAACGAAAACGAGGCGTGCACATTCAGCAAAATGATAACACTAATACACATTTTATGCAAATGAATGAAATGATAAGTGCAACTTAAATACAAAAACGTAAAAAGCAAGGCTTACGTTACAGAGAAGTTCTATATGCTAACTAAAGTCACTCTTATTCTATAAAGTATATTATTATCATCATTATTATTATTATTATTATTATTATTATTATTATTATTATTATTATTATTATTATTGTTATTATTATCATCATCATCATCATCATCATCATCATCATCATCATCATCATCATCATTATTATTATTATCATTGATATTACTAATTGAACTTATATCATCATTATTATTGAAAATGTACCTCAGTACTTGATTCTCCTTTGTTTTATTCTAAAAGAAATGAAACCTGTTGAAGCGATTTTGCTTTTATAGTGTATATATTCAGTATATGGTTGAGGACTATCCGTGGAAAACCACCATCAAACCCCAAGTCACTGGTAATTGTCTCACATGCCCTTAGCAACGTTCGCACTCGGGCAGTGGTCAGACATGACGAGCAGTCGCTACGAACGCAAGACCACTCGACTATCAGGGCAGCCCCTCGACCTCAGGAAAGCTGTTTGAAAATGGCTGCTAGTGAATAAATGTAGTCATTCAAAACGAAAGACTACTAGGATATCAGGGAAGTCCTGCAACCTCAGGAAGGCAGTTTGAAACTGGTCGCTAGTGAATGAATATAGGCATTGCCAACGCAAAACCATTCGGCTATCAGGGTAGGCCTCGCAACCACAGCAAAGCTGTTTGAAACTGGCCGCTAGTGAATAAATGTAGTCATTGCGTACGCAAGACCACTCGGCTATCAGGGTAGCCCCGCAACCACAGGAAAGCTGTTTGAAACTGGCCGCTAGTGAATAAATGTAGTCATGGCGTACGCAAGACCACTCGGCTATCAGGGCAGCCCCGCAACCACAGGAAAGCTGTTTGAAACTGGCCGCTAGTGAATAAATGTCGAGTGTCGAGGAGTTGAGTTCAACATGACATATTGCGCGTTGGGAAATCGATGCTGGTATCAGCCATGCGATTCAATAGGGGCACCAGGAGCAACTGCTAGCCGTCAACGAGACGTTGAGGAATAGACCGTGGCCACATATAGCCAGGGCCACTGTTAGACAAAGCCACTTTGAATGTTCCTGAACATAGGGTGTAGTCGGTTATTAGGCCGTGATATAGTAGTCTAGGACAATCCTCAAAAGGCTCTAAGATGTGAAATAAATTACCCCGTCGAGTAGCCCTGTATTCTTGGTTTCAAAGAAAGGGGAGTATCTGGGATGTATGAAAGTGCAATGCAACCATTTGGAGACATGGTCAGAGTTTCCATATATGTGGTCAAGCTGACCACACCCATTATTAGCCTGATGACCAATTTTAGTTTAAATATACTGGAAAATATGGGTTGGGGGTAGAAGTAGAAACCCCAAACACAATATTCCAGGTAGCTGTAAACTATCAAAGCATACTCCAGTACTCAAATAGCTAAAGAATAAGGTCTTGTCATATGAAGTGATGTATAGTTTGTCCCTTGTACTTGCCAGACACTCTAATTTCAAGTATAAGTACTAGTAATGAGAATGTATGATACAATAAAACCAAACACAATAGTCCAGGTATCTCAGCTGTGAACTCTCATAGCTTGCTTCACTATTCAAAAAGGTAAGGAATAAGGGTTTGTCATAAGAAATGACGTATTGTTGTCCCTTATACTTGCCAACCACTTCAATTCTAACTTCTAAGCAATAGGAATGTGTTAGAACAGAACTAATAGAAAGTATGCACATTTCTTCAGTGCTGAATCATGCCCCCAGACTGATATACGTTTTAGTTATGTGGAATTTATTCAAATATTTATTCTTTATTCAGAGATAACTCTCTGTATAATACTCCTCATACATCTATTTCATTAGCGTATGAATGTGATACTTAACCTCATTAATGTGTAGAGCTCTCCCTTTTGTCAATTTTTATGAATTTTATGAATTTATTCACCATTAAAATAGTAGTATTCAATATAGTATTACCTCTTTTCGTACCAAAAAAATCCAGTTTTATTTCAATTAGAATTATGGCTAAATAACAAAGGCCTAATCCAGGAAGCATTTTTAAACAAAGTATTTGTCTAAAAGTAGTCTTCCGCGAAATAGTTGTTTCACAACATAGTCATCAAAGTATTGCTCAGAATCAGCCTGGCAAGAAACCTGCACACTCAGAAGACGGTCCAAACTCAATCAAGATATGTCAGGCGAACGAAAACAGCACGTACACACGTATGGGCTACCGTATCAATTGGAATAACACCATCATCTTAATGGAAATGTCAACATCAGCCGCAATGTCAACTACACTGCACTCCTGTTTACTGTGCACAGTCTCCAGTGTCATTGTTATCCTTAGACTGGAAATGTGCAATACAGGCATGTTATTCCTGCACCAATCGACCGGACGTCTGCCAGTGCCTGGTTGTACAGACACCTATGAATAACACGTCAAAACATCAGCTGAGCACATCAATGACCCACGTCTTTTGCGAATTAAATGTACGTTCAGTTGGGAGGTCATCCGTGCATCTATGCCCAGGAAACTGGGTGGCAATTGGGCGTGTGCCTGTGTACTATGCCCGGATGCCCACGCATTTAGTACAGTAATTAGATGTAGGCACTGTAGCAACCTACAGTCAGACACACAACAGCAAATGTATTAAAGTACATCAAATGTAATAGCAACCACCGTAAATGTAATACTAGTATACAAATTCAACAAACGTAGTAACAACCACAAGTGAAATGAAACATACACCAAATGTAAAAACCAACCGCATATGTAATAAATGATTTACAAGATATATGGTATCAAACGTAAATGTAATAAATTTATTTTGCCGAATGTAATATTATAGTTGATATACATTTTTATTACAATTTAATACAATGTTCGTTTGGTCAGTCAAGGCATTTGGTGTAAATTCATTACTACATATATGGTTGATATTACATTTGGATATATTTTTTTAGTGCACTTACGATTGATATTACATTTGATGTAATATTTGTATTACATTTGTGGTTGTCATGACATTTGATGTATTCTTTTTTATCACATTTACGGTTGCTATTACAGTTGATGCCATATATAACATTTGGTGTTGTAACACACGCTTGTAACAACTGCTTATGTAATAATCACGGTTTATGTAATATCAACCGCTTGCGTAATAAAAAATCAACTGCTTATGTAATAACAACCGCTTGCGTAATAAGAAATTAACCGCTTGTGTTACACAACCGCTTGCGTAATAAAAAAATAACCGCTTATGTAGCACCAACTGCTTTATGTAATAAACAAAATCTGCTTATGTATTAATAAACCAAATATTGAACGAAAATAAGTTTTGTTATGGGTGTGCAATGCACAAATAAAGGACCTGCCGTTTTCAACTGCATACATGTATTAGTATCATGGAAGCAGGCACAGACGGAAAGGAGTTGTAGGTAAGCTTGTATTTATTTTATTTGATACGGGGTATTTAATTTAGTTTTGCCTTAGAAGACCAAACACAAGTGGAATGGAAACCAGCCGGTCAACCTGAACATGCTAGCCTCAACCAGTGTCAACTAATAGTCGCTAATAGGTGCTCTGGGCACCCCCAGCAGGTGGTGGAGATAAGGTTTCTCTGTAATGTAATCGATGCAAGAGCCCTGATTGGTTCTTGTTCCCACGTGACCTCGCCCTGCTGCCTTATCTGGTAGTTCTGGCATGAGGCCAGCATGTAACTATAGGGCATATAGTAATTGGTCTCTCGTTACATATCCATTCTTTTCTTAATCCAAGGTTTTGCTCAACATACCTGAACCTGTTGAAAAATGATTGGCTAAAATTCTTGCCTGTATTTACTCTTCTGTGTTTCTGATTTTAAATATATTTTTCTTTTTCTACAATGAATTTGGCCCTACTCCGTGGGGCATTGCTGTGTTAGTTATTCATCCATGACATAGAATAACTAACACAGCAATGCCCCACGGAGTAGGGCCAAATTCATTGTAGAAAAAGAAAAATATATTTAAAATCAGAAACACAGAAGAGTAAATACAGACAAGAATTTTAGCCAATCATTTTTCAACGGGGTCAGGGGTGGTCCTGATCCCAGATCAATGCTGATGATGATGAATGACACTGAATGTGGATGATGATGATGATGATGTGGATGATGCATGTATTATGATACTGGTTAATACATGATAGAGGTGATTTAAGGAATGCAGGAAAAATAAGTTGTAAGTTGTTGTGTGTGTTTTTTTTTCGATTGGTCATGGATGACTGGTAAATGGATATCATCGTTCAGTTCTAATTGTGAACATTTGATGTTCAACGGGGGGGGGGGGGGGGGGGGGAATGTTCCAGCAAAACAGGTATGAAAATCTGGTACTTATAGATGTTTAATTCACAACTCAAAATAATGGTAATTAGTTGTGTTTTTATCAATTATTCATGGATGACTGGTTGAATATTACATAAGCCGTGATTATTACATAAGCAGTTGTTACAGTCGTTTAACTGTTTTGTGTTATTACATAAGCAGTCAATTTCTTATTACGCAAGCGGTTGTATTACATAAGCTGTAGTTATTACATAAGCAGTTGTTACACACGCTCGCGAGGCTATCCCTAAAGAAGGACCACCTGACTAATAAGCATGACACTGTAAGTTCTGACATTCTATATCGCAACCCGTTCACACTCAGAGTTACTGTAGAAAATATCGTCTGCTACTATCATACTTGTGAAAATATCCTATGGATAAAGTGAATGCTCACAGCATGTTTGAAAAAAGATTGTTGTTGGCATCTGATCAACATTTCTTATTCAAAAGCTTTCCAAAAAATGCTTTTGTAAGTGAAATATCGAACAAATCGTCAGGCCTGATTTGGCTAATCTGAGTGTTGATTGGGTAATCAAGACGTAAACATATTGCCAAGAATCTTCCCTGCTATGACATAGCATTGAGAGAGTCCGTGCGAGACGGATAAAAACTAGCTCCTGAAAATACACCTCAGAAAATGCATGCAGCACGTAACATGTACTAGTGCTGCCATCTATTGAATAAATCACCAGGTAGTTTGAGGGACTCGATTCCAATAGACTATATAGCCAATGTCCTACTGACCATGCCTATAACTGGCATTACATATAGTGGAGGATCTGCAAGACGAAATATCTATGACAGGGTCTAGAGAAAATTGAAATTTAGCTAGCATGGTGTTTAGCGATAAAAATTCAGATCGCTGCCTCCTTTCTTAAGATATACACAGGCATGACAGCACATCAAATGGTAACAAAACTGATTGAAAAATCTTAGCGTACTAGCCTTGTCCTTTATAGTGAATTAATTCAGTGAAAGGTTGGAAATGCCTCAGGAAAGTAGATATGTGACAAAAAAAGTAAAACCTGCAAAGTCTTGCCGTCAACATCGCCATAAAGACACGGGTGAATGTGACAGTACATGGCCATTATGGCACTATGGCTTACGCAGGTTGCCTGGGCTACCTTAAGCGATACTTTGGCTAAAAGGTTGTTAAATTTACGACTATTTGTGTGCCTTAAAAGGGTTATATAACGAAGCACGATAACCATTTAACAAAGTTACTTCACGTAGATGTAGCGGGATAAGTATGTATCGTCACACTTTTCACATAGACGAGGACTAAATCATGATTATCCAATATGGGGTACTCGGCTAAAACAGTTAACCAATCGCAAAACACTAGCAACATTCTCTTAAACATGTCGTAACCCTTCCAATACAGGCCACTTTCGTCCAAAGCACAAAGACACAACGATTTTTGAAAAACATCTAAACGCTGTCATATTGGTATTCATTGGATAGCTCTCGCTTAGTACTCTCATATGAGTACCCATGTGCCAGGGTTTTAGTCATTATTTAGGTTTTTTGCATCATTTTGTATTGGCCAAATTAGCCACCATCAGGGTTATATATATATATAAGCACACACACACACACACACACACACACACACACATATATATATATATATATATATATATATATATATATATATATATATATATATATATATATATATATATATATATATATTTATATATATATATATATATATATATATATATATATATATATATATATATATATATATATATATATATATATATGTATATATATAATTATCTATTCTTATGTACATATATTATGTATGTCAATAGAATACATTTAGAATGAACATCAGCTAACACAACTGCAGTGGCAACGGCCAGAAATGAGGTAACCTTTAAGTTATACTCTAATTAAAAAATGTGCCTCTTATAATCCAATTATGATTGTCCCTTATTATTAATATAGCGCCATCTCTTTGACAAATGATTATTTCGAGCAGTGCTCTTCGTTCAATGAAGAATTGCGCAATCATTACCAAGCCAAGCCGTGAGCTTGGTTCCCAATGGATTTCACTAGCGCTAACAAAACACGCCGGAGTTCAAAGCCCCGGGCATTATTATTATGCGTCTGTCAATCATGATTAAGGCTCTTATTAAACCATCCCTTATCTTAGAATAAGTGGCTGTCAAGAATCTGGCGGGAGTAGGCTTATGTGTGGATATCGTGTCTGAGAACCACTTCCAACGAGAGTGTGTGTCTAATGGGAAAGGGGAAGGGTGCTTTGGAATTTGGAATTGTTCTTCGTCACTTTTTCTGCCATGTTACGGCTAAGTCGTGATTAGCCAGTTGCAACTGGTGGAGGAACACGGAGTACCCGGCGAAAACCACCGCATAACCCCATGTCTCTTGCAACTTTTACAGATGTCCCTGTTGGCGTTCGAACCCAGGCAGTGGTGAGAGAGAGGGCTTCCCTGATAGTCGAGTGGTTCAGGGGGTTGCTACCGATATGTGGGAATTTCTAATCACTGTCAAAACATGCGAATACGTAGCTAGGAGAAACTAACCAGATTCTTGGAGTTATCACATAGTTTAGAGAGAAACTCTAGTTTCAACCAAAGTTAACAACTACATGTAAATGACATGTCCATTGCTTGCTTTGCTCTCGGTCTTGCCAGGATGCCTTCAGGCGCATAGTAACCCTTATGCTGCTGGTGGCTAATTTTCCCAATAAAAATAATGAAAAAAAGAAAACCCCTGAAAAAATATTGAAACCCTGGTAAATGGGTACTCATCTGAGAGTACTCAGCTAGAGCTATCCCATGAATACCAACATGACAGGGTTTAGATGGTTTCCACAGATCTTTGTTTCCTTGTCCTTTAGACAAAAGTAGCCTCAGCATTGGAAGGGTTAAATACACATACAGTCATTAAGGCTTTACCACTGTAGCATGGTGGAAAAAGTGACGACACGCGATTAAACATTCCCATCCAAATTTATGCTATACGACCTGATTGTACTTAATATGTGATCTATGATATCGAAGCATCCCACTACAACTAGAAAAAGTAGACCCACTATCGCAGTCCTCCCACTTACTTCCACGACGACGCACCATTATTGACTTTTGCGAGTTCATTTTGTTGTCTTCGGTGGAGTGACATGTTAAGAGACTTATGGGTGCTATAAAGCTACTTGGAAGTGGATGCAAAAGCCTCTAGATTTCCTTTTTCCATTTGCAATGGATTATAAGTGGGAGCGAGACTTCAGCGGCGAGATTGAAGAGCATGCTTAAATTGATTCAATCAGGACAACAGCTCATAGTCCATCAAGGAAAGTGTGCGCAATTAAACACTTATCTTGTTTTGGTTGGTGGCTTTATATCTATAATAGCGAGTTGCCAGTTCCTGTGATATATCATTTCCTTGTGTGATTCAGTTCTGTATCTAGATTGTATCTATCTATCTATCTATCTTTATAGTATGTGTATATATATATATATATATGTATATATATATATATATATATATATATATATATATATATATATATATATATATATATATATATATATATATATATATATATATATATTTATATATATATATATATATATATATATATATATATATATATATATATATATATATATATATATATATATATATATATATATATATATATATATATATATATATATATATATAAATGTATGTAAATACGTATGTATATATCTATCTATGTAAACCGAATGGGATGCAGATTAATGTATTCATCGCAAAGTCTTTGATCGGTTCTTTCAATTAATCTAATTTTGTCGATGAATTCAGTGACATGTGGAAAGTATAAAGCTAGATAAACTAAGCCAACACATGATTGAATATGCACTGGTTCGACGATGATATGCGGTGTGATTCCTGCGTTCTCCATTAACACATACAAAAATGTTTGTATGTATGTATTTTTTTAATGTATGTATGTATGTATGTACATACGTACGTATGTATGTATGTATGTATGTATGTATGTGTATGTATGTATGAGTGTGTGTGTATGTATGTATGTATTTATGTATGTATGCATTGTTTGTATGTATGTACATACGTACGAATGTATGTATGTATGTATGTGTATGTAACAAATTAGATAGGGTTATGCCATTTACGTGCCTCCATTCAAGTTATGACTTGTATCAGCATTCCAGAATAATCCACAAAAATTTGATGACACACGAAACGTAAACCCAATATAGACAGGCTTAACACGAAAAGAAACTCACACAAAGTGGTATTGCAATACCAATTGATTAATTTTGGTATTTCAAGCATGATATTCAGCATTACAACTTGGTAGATATGTTCACATAATCTTAAAACGACACGTGCATAGAAGGCCGTTCAAGTCTTTCGCAAAACAACTTTTTGAACTCGCATGGCAATATATCGATTATTGGCAAAAGGTTTCAGTTCCGTACGCTTCAGTAATTTCAGTTTCGGAAGCATGTGTTTATAACCGAAGCATGATAACAGTAGCATTTTCATTTCCCATCGCTTTTCATTAGTTTTGCAGATAGATTTCAGTTGGATGACAGATTGCGGCCAATCGCTGAGTCATGAATTTGACGTTTTATGAGGTATTGTTTTTATGTTAAGCGTTTTAGTTACGTCATATCACGACTAGAAATGACTTCTTTTTATTGACAGGCAGTGCAAATGGGTCATTCAGTTGCAATAGAACCATCGAAAGCCAATCACAAGACCGCGCATTTAGATAACAAGCGTGCGAATCCACTATTGAGATCACAAACTTGAGAGCCTGACGTCATCAGATTAGACCACACCGGACCTTCTACATGCACTACCAGTAACGTACGCCAATCTTTGCAATGCAGTAGACATATTGAAAAAGGTAGAATCCCAATCGTAGTGTAGCAAACGGTTCATTTGAGGACATCGAACTAATAGACTGCAAAGCATGATTTCTACAGTTGGTGGAACAGTGTGACTAGAGACATGCTTATTTGTGCATTGCAATTATTTTAGCAAATAATGTACCAAGGATTACATTGGCGGAAACACGCAGATGGATCCATATAAAGCTTTTGAAGTAAATGCAAATGTGTGAGCGATGATCCAAAACTTCAAGGTTGACAGAATTATGCAATGTCCACATCATGGATGATTCATTTCTGTTGTAATACAATCTCCTTATACAGTGCGGACATCTAATTCCTGCACTAAATGCCTGGGCAGTCCGGGCATAATACGACCGCACGCCCGATTTACAGACAGTTTTCTAAGCATGGATGACCTCACAACTGAGCTTAGCTTAGATTCGCAAGCTATGTGGGTCATTGATGTGCTTGGCTTGTTGTTTGACATGTTATCCATGGTTGTTTGAACAGCCAAGCACTGGCAAACGTCCGGTCGACTGGTGCAATAATTAAATGCCTGCACTGTATGTAGGTATATCGAGAAGCAGGCACCGTTTCACACTACATTTTAAAACAAATATTTGGTTTATTTGTGTTTTCCTTGAGATGACTGATGATACCTTTACTCGATTGAGAGACGATATTCTTAAGTAAAACACGGCATGCTAATCTATGGAACGTTTGTTCAGCTATTGTAAAATCATATTAATATGGAAATTTAGGAGAATCAGTTTCCATGTAATATTACAAGTTGAATTTTTTTGTAATGTTTTGATATTTTTAAAGTTTAAAACCAGTATTTTAATTTTGAACTGCATTATACTGAAATTAACAATTGAAAACTATGGCAACAGCAACGACAATTTGTTTTTAAGTTTATCAAAAGGGTGGTGCATACACGTTTTTAGCTACGAATTTTACTGGAATCAATTTTGATCACTCTACCTATAAATAAACCAAAGATTCCGATAATGTTAAATATGTAGGTGTTATACGCAGCTTAATATGATCAGTCGAGACAAAGATATTTTGAATAAAGATATTTTGTGTATTTGCCCCAGACTAAATAGGCAGATACCACAATGGTAAACCCACAACCCGTAAGGTGCGTCCTGCAATAAAAATGTCAATTTCGCAGCCACCACCAATCTGTGAAAACATATTAGATCTCAGGTCGCGCTGAGCTCGCATTTTCTCTCTCACGGGGGGCGGGGAATTGTGTTGTGTTCACGTTCTGCTGTGGACTGATAACAATGCTTTATCGAATAAAGTCTACACGTTTTCCCCCAGCCGGGAGATATACCGCAACTAGACGTTAAGGGGGCGGCCAGTGGAAAATTGCGTTTCCACTGCAATGATTGCGGGCAGAAAAGCATCGCTACTAGATAGATGAAATCAGAGTGGTTACATGCCCCAGTAGACAGACACGGCATTAGACAACATGTAGCTCATACGCAGGAGACGGCAAAATGCCTCGAAATCACCACTTTCGTACTTGTTGTATGTATATATGTATGTTTGTATGTTATATGTATGTATGTGTGTATGTATGTGTGTGTGTGTGTGTGTGTGTGTACGAAAGAATATATGTATGTATGTATGTATGCATGTATGTACATGTGTATGCATGAATGTAGGTACACATTTCTGTATGTATGTGTTTATTTATGTATGTACTTATGTATGAATGAATGCCTGTATGTGTGCGTATGTATGTGTTGTATGTACGTGTGTATATGTTTGTATGTATATGTGTGGTTGTATGTATGTATGTATGTATTTGTGATTGAATTATGGATGCAGATACTATACAGTTCCAGTTTTATATGACAAGGCATTTATATAATGCAGGGCTGTTTGGGATAACATATATTTTTTATTGTAGTCTAACCAAAGTCTTATACGATTGGCTTCATAGTTTTCGTTTCGTTTTCGTTCAGTTTTTATTTCACCACAATAATCTCCTAGTAGACGGATTGCTCTCCTGTCTCGGTCTCAGAATAATGGGAAAGAAGCTACACGAGCTAACCTTTTTATGCAACACCACGTTGGCTATACGTCATGGCCTGTGTGCTATCGATGTGTTAGTTTAAACACCCATCTGTTGATCCCACAAGACGAAAGATTCGGAAGATGCTACATAAATAGTTCATTCCCAATACAAACTAGATTACAAGGTTCATAATAGCTGTTGCTGCCTGTCACTACCAAAGCAACGGGTACCTGGGTAGGTACAATGCTAATTTCTCAACAGTAATTAGAAACAGACACGCAGTGCAAGAGGTCAATACTTAAATACATGATATTGAGTGCTTGACTTTTGTTTGTAAATGGAATAAAGTTTCATTTATCGACAGAAATAATAGGAAATGATAGCAAGATCGATGATGGTGAAGCTGGAAATTAATATAGCATTTAACATTATGTCTCATACCAACAAAAACAGCTTATCTTTCTTTTAGTATTCTGTAAACATGTGAATGATTTTTGTTCACATATCGTGTAGTATCATATGGACAATAATATAAATATAAACATAGATAATATATATATAAATAACACACACACACACACACACACAAATATATATATATATATAAATATATATATATATATATATATATATATATATATATATATATATATATATATATATATGTATATATGTATATATATATATATATATATATATATATATATATATATATATATATATATATATATATATATATATATATATATATATATATATGTATATATATGTGTGTGTGTGTATACATATACATATACATTCTTATTTTTAAACTTCCATTAGGCTAACGCACTAGCTAGCTCTCCATTCACATATTGATCCCACTGGATACCTAACACTGCCTGTTTCCCCAACATCTAGGAGTCAGTATTTACCAAGTACCTGGATAATGCTGGTTGTGTGCATACTGATTTCTTAGTCTGCGTTCCCCTGGTTGCGTTACAACTCTAAGCTGCTCTTGATGATTAATCATGGGATTAAATATTACCTGGCAGCGAGATGTAAAACCCCTTTAGGCGCCCGCCACTCGGGTTATATGGTTTCTCAGGGCTTCCACAGTATACTAAGAGAGCTCTCGTCTGAATGTAGGAAATCTAGGGCAGGGATGTTGTTCCAAAACAGGTGGTACTGCAATCATGACCGGTAGTTGCCCTCTCAGGCAGCAGTCGAACAAATAACGTACAGTGCATATGGCTTCATACAGTACAGACATTTACTTCCTGCATCAATCGATCGGATGTCTGCCAGTGCCTGGTTGTACAAACACCCTGGGACAACATGTTAAAGAAATAAGCCAAGCACATCAATGACCCACGTAGCTTGCGAATCAAAGTCACTCCATTTCTTATGTATGTGTTTAAACAGCCATATACTTCTTGTACGAAGGATGGCAGTGGTGGGAACTTTGCTTCATGTAAAAAACATTACAAGAAACTATTAGGGTGAATGCTTCATTCATGGTGTAATTGTCCTTAAATAACATAATTAGCTGCCAAAACATCTTTATAACATGAAAAAATCCCTCAGTAGACTACGGTTTACGAGTAACCTTTCTTCGTGTCTAGAGGTGTGTTTCTCAAAGGCCCTACGACTGACATCCTCAGAAGCCTTAGGTGACTAGGTGATGCATCATTGTCTATTGGCTACATCCCGCCTGCCAGTCAAAGCCGTGCGGCGAGACAAGTCCAAGACGCCCATGAGCGATAATAGGAAAAGAGAAGATTGTAGTATGTGTGCACTGCATTCCTAGTTGAGCGTCAGCTCAAAATGAGAGCTAATCGTATGCATTTATGGATATAAAACATAATAGGCCTATAAATAAAGGACAAGGTAACATTGCACCAGGAATCTGAGTACTGGTATTTCTCACCAACGACCAATTGGCCGTTAAAACGGTATATATATATATATATATATATATATATATATATATATATATATATATATATATATATATATATATATATATATATATATATATATATATATATATACACACACACACAAAACATCTGTATATGGACAGTAAACTAAACTATGAACATATTGACTAACTATGATCGACTATGGCTCTGTACATGATCACCGGACAAAAAAGTAATATTTTCCAGTAACGTGCACATAATTTTGCACGAGCGATGAATAGCCCCTCTAATCATAACGTCCCTTTGGTAATATCAGGCACATGCGATGGATGTATTCTTCTACTCCACCAGCAGAAATAACAGAATGAATTTCCTTTGGGAGGTGGGAATTGAATTAATACTTCATGATGAACCTAAATAGTTGGAGTTTACTTGTTACAATATGAGCGAAGTAATGAATGATACACGGATTATGTAAGCCAAAGTAGGGTTGGTAATGTTCCAGCTGTATTTACTTCTGAAGTAGTGTCCGTTTCTAAATTATGCAATTTTGATTTTTCTATTGTCTCGCAGCGGCATGTTATTCAATAAACCTTACAGTATAGTATCAACGTAACACAAGTTAATCACAATCAACAAGTACAAAAAACATTGTTCAAGTCATGATGGATGATTATTAGCTCATTTGTGAATCCCAGTAGGGTGGGTTGGCCTGCTCGCCTTGGCAATATACGGCGTTGTGAAGGACTGTCTACGGTACCTTTGCAACTGAAAGATCCCTTTGGGCTATTGGTTCATATTAAGGAATTTCGTCAGGGTTGTCCAACTCTCGCATTGTCGCACCAGCGTGCGACAGAAGCCTCAAACTTGCGACAAGATAAAACTGTTTCACTCAGAAAATCCTCGGAAAGCATGATCAAATGAGTCTACTCAATGTTTCAATTGCATTTTCAAATACAGATTGTATTAGGAAATGTTTAAACTTCTCTTATTGATACCACCTATTGATTGATCTAGGTGTGTATTATTATTAAGAAGGATGGTATGGTAGTGTCACCTGGTGGCAACATTTAAACTGATTATTGCACAGCGCCAATCAACAATTGCTGTGCCCCACGACCAAAATATCTGTGCTACAGAAATTTAAAATTTGATTTTGTTTTGATTCCTCTATTTTTGTATTTGCACTTCACTTTATTATATATGCTACACTGATATTTATTACATATGCCATGAAATTTGAACACCACTGTTCTTCCCAGAAACAGATTTTATCTCGTTGTGGTATGACCTAGCCTGTTAACTACGACATAACACAGATCCTCCCCCTCCCTTGTTTTGCAAGGAAGGCACGTTCTTGGCAAAAGGCAAGCGGCGAAGGCAATCAGACTCGTGTCACAAACAGAATGCAATATCGCCGTATCACGCTGCAGATTGCAATCTGCAGATTACGTGATGAGATGTGGAGAATGTGGGACGAACAGACATTGGCTACTTATTTTCATTCCACTGTTATGAACGAAGAACTTCATTCCTGAAACCTTATCTTTAAAGGTGTATCTATTTAGTACAGTTCTGTGTACACAAAATATTGTGATAATATGTCTTAACGTTCCATCAGTCAATTTCATACGTGTTTTATCTATTCCCCATTTCATCACGTGATGGCCCATTATGCTAATGATCCGGTTGCTTATTTAATTGTCCAATTGCATTTGAAAACCTGTTTACCACACATTTTAGAAAGCAATTCTTTTGAGTTCAATTTATTGTACGAGACTTTAAATTGGACATCATAGGTACACATTTGGTAGTTTTTCCATGAATTTATAGGCATTTAGAGATTGGCGCTCGGTACTCAGTAGGAATTACATCAAATTTCAGGATTGAAAATTAATCTAGAAAACACCCCAAAGATAATCAAATTTGGGGTATGGTGAGGCAGCAGGAGCATTTTCTGTGTGGAGAAAATTTGATTTGGAAAACTGAGTTCACATTGTGAGGAATAACATTCGATATGAACAACATAGACAGCATTACTGAATCAAATTTAGAACTGAATGGGATTAGAAAACTATTTAGAATTTGGACTAACAGACCTGGATATACATAAATCCGGACACATGCTATTTTTTTTTACCGAAATCGTAATGTGGATTACCTTAGTAAGTGAATTGAGGCATCACTTGAGACAAAGTGTGGAAGCGATAGGTCTTAGGAGAGAATTTGAACAATTAAAAATAAACAGATGTATATAATGACAATTTGATTAAGTTATGAACATGGGGATGAATACCGTAACGGCGTATTGTTATATACACATATAGGTCTAACACGGTTCATGGCTAGGAATAGAAATTGACAGATCTGCTTTCTGAAATTTGTCATAGAATACCTCCAAAGTTAATACAGCATGAAATACAAGTTCATACCCGATGCTATTATACCATGTTTATTTCTTCTAAATTCTGCGCTATATTATCAAATTCTAAATCACATTATTCCTAAACATATCTTAAAGACATGATACGGTTCTTTATCTTGCATGTTGAATGATCGACATTCGTCTCAAGCCAATAGATAGCAGATACGGTCGACCACGAATCTGTCACAGTCAGCAGTCCAACGCCTGCACTTTCATAAACTCACAAACACCCTACTTGTATCACAAATACGCATATGTCTATGGTGCATCTACCATAAGACTTACAGTATGCCCATTTGTTGATAACACCAATTGAATCAGCGCTCTGACCAGCATCAGAACCATTATATCCCACAATCAGACTGTCATGTAAGCAGTGGAATCTGCCTTGATTTGTTATTCTTGATTGCTATAGTTGGTACAAATCGTGCTCTTAACACGCATCCGTTTGTAATGACAAGCATCCATGTGTCCTATGTATGCTTTATATGTGTAACCTAACTTCCGTCTATCTGTGTAAAATGATGTGCTTTTTCATTATATTCTCTCTCTCTCTCTCTCTCTCTCTCTCTCTCTCTCTCTCTCTCTCTCTCTCTCTCTATATATATATATATATATATATATATATATATATATATATATATATATATATATATATATATATATATATATGCATGAACGCCACATATGTGAATCAAACATGAACACACTCCTGACCCCTTGCTGTGTAATATAGGTCACGTGCGTCATGTTGCCACTGCCCGCCATTCTGGAACTTAGCCTATGGTCAATTTCCCTTTATTCCATACAATAATAACATGGTCAATGGGGAATCTCGACAGCTCAATACCCTGTATCATATGAGCGGCTGAAAATGCTATGTTTAGATTGACTCCACTGTCTGCTTTTCCTGTCGATGAATGTATGGAAGTGATTTTGTATTAGCTTGTCATGGAAGGATTTCATTCCGGAGATGAATCCAATGTCAAGAGTTTGATATGCAACTCTATCTCTGATCAACCCTATTATTCTCTGCACGATATATTTCAATGGATTGGCGATGTCCATTGTGATAGTTTCTCGTGTTCCTGAGAAAACATTTTGTTTTACACAGAGACGGATTTGTTTTGCTCGATACATTGATTTAATATCATGCATGCTTTGTTCTATACCACCACAATTCTCAAGATATATCACAGCAATGAGATGTTATTTTCTTCAGACCCCAGTCCATGGGAAGCACAATGTATGTCTACTTGTTGCGAATAAAGACGTTTATGTGTGACGTTGTCGAATTCTCTCTCTCTCCTATATACACACGCACACACATACATATATACACGCACACACACACACACACACACACACACACACACACATATATATATATATATATATATATATATATATATATATATATATATATATATATATATATATATATATATATATATATATATGCGTTTATGTGTATGTATGTATGTTTGTATGCATGTACGGATGTTCCCTTGCTGAAACTCTTTCAACTGAACAAACCATTGAATGAACAAAACACAATATGTATTCCTCTTTCTTGGCTGCTGTTGCATAAAAGGAATAGTAATCGCTCAAAGCCGCCCACTTTAAGACAAATATTCCAGCCTGATTTTTTTCTGGTGGGCAATGATGGACGGTGATATTAGTGTGATGGAAGTGATGATGCGAGCCAGTTTCAGGCTTCAAGGGTCTCTGGGAAATGAGCCTTTTATGTTGATAGATGAGACAGATTGCCTACTCACAGGCCAAGCAATGCTCACTGCTTCTCTTCTGAGGAACATTTAGCATTTGCTAAAAATAGATAAATCTCGAGAAAAAAGCGTAGCCTCTAGCCCAGTCCAATTTTCCAGTTCCCTACCGTCTTACCTGTAATGGCTACTGAACTTTGATTTTAAGTCATGAAATCTTGTTATGAAAAAATCCGATTACACACTTGTGAAATTTAAAATAAAGAAAAACAAAACATTGCCAATTGACCTAATCGAGAAAATGTTAGTGGAAATTAGACATCCTTGCTGCTCATTAGGTTTCCTGGTATGGTTTCGATACTGTTGCCTTCGGAACTATTTGTGTACCACAATATGTATGATACTTTGCATAATTCTGAATGCACCAAAAATTGATTTCCTATCAACATAGACAAATTCAGACTCATAATGATCCCACTTTTTGATGGCATTTCTGTAACAAGCAAGAAAATTTAAAAGCAGTTTTGAAAGTGAGATAAGTTATAATATCTGTATATAACTTCATATTGAGAGTTTGAAAGAAGTTGCGAAATAGATATAAAGTGGTAAGGTATAAGAAGATTATATGACCACCCCTGGCCAATGACGAACATAGTTTGTACCTAGATCTAGAAACTTTATTTAAATGAGAGATGTGTCCAAAATCTAGTCAGAATTTTCCACCCACCAATACATATCACTGATAGAGTAGTCAGATTTCTTTGAATCACACACACTGTTCTATAAACTAGAAGATGCTTCTTATAATTCATATGCATAATGCCTCTAAGTGTGGCATCATCTTTAATCATCCTGTACTATAAACTAGAAGATGCTTCTTATAATTCATATGCATAATGCCTCTAAGTGTGGCATCATCTTTAATCATCCTGTACTATAAACTAGAAGATGCTCCTTATAATTCATATGCATAATGCCTCTAAGTGTGGCATCATCTTTAATCATCCTGTACTATAAACTAGAAGATGCTTCTTATAATTCATATGCATAATGCCTCTAAGTGTGGCATCATCTTTAATCATCCTGTACTATAAACTAGAAGATGCTTCTTATAATTCATATGCATAATGCCTCTAAGTGTGGCATCATCTTTAATCATCCTGTACTATAAACTAGAAGATGCTTCTTATAATTCATATGCATAATGCCTCTAAGTGTGGCATCATCTTTAATCATCCTGTACTATAAACTAGAAGATGCTTCTTATAATTCATATGCATAATGCCTCTAAGTGTGGCATCATCTTTAATCATCCTGTACTATAAACTAGAAGATGCTCCTTATAATTCATATGCATAATGTCTTTAAGTGTGGCATCATCTTTAATCATCCTGTACTATAAACTAAAATATGCTACTTAGAACTCATATGCATACTGTAATGCCTTTAAGTGTGGCATCATCTTTAATCATTTTGTACTATAAACTAAAATATGCTACTTATAACTCATATGCATAATGCCTCTAAGTGTGCCATCATCTTTAATCAACTTGAGATTGAACGTCACATTTTCTAATAGTAATTTGATTCCCTTAAGCGTAAGTAGGTTAATTACTCTCATGATTGATTTCTTATTTGGGGTATTATTTCAACATAATTGTAGTGGTGAGTGGTTGTGTAATTAAAAACCTCACGGGAACACCATTAAAGTTACAAAGCTGGCCAAGTTAGAAGGTTAATAACTATTAGCTGGGAAAATCTAATTACTTTAATGGAGGCTTTCTCTCTTTGACGTCATGATGATGTTTTCGCCTTACATTGAATTTAACACCAGTTAAAGAGTGCGCCTGTGGAAAACGTAAACGTAACTGAAGTTATTTGGAGTGTGGGTTCCTTCATTTTCTGTTTTTAAAAGTAGGGCACTTGTTGACTGATGAAGTTCTAAAGACAGTTCACAGCTAGCCACACACTTTCATAAACTAATTATCAGTCCTTGAAAAGTGTTAAAGGTATCCCTATCATTTGAACTAATTTCCATATATATATTTAGATGCCAGTAAGTTTAATGTGTGGTTTGAAATTGGATTTCCATCTGATATATGTTTAAGTAATTAAAACAAAACATGGTTTTACATCTAAAATGGATCTAGACTTGCATTTGCTTAATATTTCACATTCTTGCATGGTTATTTACATGTTAGCAAGGTTAAATACGTATTCAAAAAATGAAAACATATACATGTACATGTATCGTAATTGAAAATTATTGAATCATGGTATGGACATTTTGGAGAAGGGTTTGAGAAAAAGATATGTGAGAAACAAGTGAGAAAGTTTCCATGAATCCTTTTCAAAATAGTTAAGTTAGAATATTGTGTCTACTTAACATTTATCGTATCAAAAGCCTACATTTGACAGTTGTCATCAATTTATATACTCTTTTTCGCATGAGTGAGCAAGTAATTGAACTGTTGTATAATTTTAAATTCAGAAATGAACTTAACAACATCATATACTTATTGTGGATGACATCTATTGAGAATTATAAAATGAGATTAAATTAAGTAAACAATCAATCAATTAGAGAACAATTGGGCATATGCTACATTTTGGGCATGACATCTGCCCCGGTTTGATTATGATTGATGGCTGGACTATGCGGTACTTTCTGAAGGAGAATGAAGTTAACCATTCCCGAGTGTGCTTGCCACATGATAACAATGGATGTTGCGTGCGAGGTATTCTCTGGGGTTAAGTGAGATCACACTTCTATTCACTGTATGTCGGAATTCATATTTCCACATCCTAATTGAGAATACGTCTCCATCACAACTAAATTCATCTGACAGCCAAGACATGCTGTACTATATTAATACATTAATACTGCCATAAGAATTTAGATGGAGCTATGTCTAGGTAAATAGAGTATCAGAACAAATGCACGTAACTATATATGTATGTATATATACATATATAAATATATATATATATATATATATATATATATATATATATATATATATATATATATATATATATATATATATATATATATATATATATATATATATATATATATAATGAATGAATGAATGACTGCTTAAAGGCACATCGCCACACAAAGGCCATTTAGTGCCATAAAATCTCTATAAAAAATATATATATTTATATATATATATACACAACTAGCACTAGATTTGGCATTTGCAGTAGTAGGTATAGCTGACTTATCCCTGAGATTGGCCACCAGATGCCAAAGGGCTTTTTGATGCTCTGAGGTGCATTCTTAACTAGTTCTGCTATTTTATTTCTTGAGTTTTGCAAAAATATGTGATGAAATTAGGCCAATGTCTACCTTTGTACAAAATGTGTTCCAACGTTCTCTTTCCTACTTAATAATGATGAACTTTGATGTTTCATGGTTACCAAAGAAACCTTTATCTACTCTGGCGCCCATGTGTGCAGGCCTTCTTAACCAAATTATTCTTAAGGTGGCCTTAGGGGTTTATTTGTGAATACAGAGTTGTTTTTAGATTTTATATAAGTCAAATCCTACTTTCTCTTCTCCAAAAATAACTGACCAACTATAAGCCATCACTGAGCAGAATAAAGGACTAAATATTACAGATTATCCCATAAGGTCTAGATTCTAGCAGGAAAGGTTTTTGGCTCTTCTCTACATTGAATTTCCCCGAAACAGTCACGCCCGATATGCATCTGGGTATCAACTTGCAACAGATATGCGTCATATTTGTCACATTAATAGGTAAAAATATTGAGGAGGAACGAGTGTCACATCTTTTCCAATGTGAATTTCCTCAAATGTTATGCAATCTTTAAGTCGAAAAAAGCATTTTTTCAACGTTTGACATAATTTCTGCACATAATATCTGAACAAAGCAAAAAATTGATAAATGCCCTAAGGAACCTCTGCCATGAATTGCTGATTGCAGATCAATCACGTTGGATTGTCAGTTAAACCATTAAACCACTTAACAAATTAGCTTACGTAATCATTAATTTCAATAATCCTACTTAAAAGTTGATTTGTTAGGTGAACAGCATGGTTATATAGTCAGAGCTTTTCTTTTGGTTTTGAAATATGGGTGAATTATATCCTTTAGAAATAAAAACGTCAATAAACGTTAGTAGAGATGACATCTTGATGTTCCCCTGTTCCTTTAAACCTGTGTAGCATAGTGTCAACTGCATTTCTTAGATAATGTTGCTGTATCACTTGTTGTATTACTTAATCCTATGAATAACACCAGTCATGGGCTATTTCTTTTTGAAATAAAATCATCAAGGCCAGATTTCTTTTCTCAATTTTCAGGCCTAGAATATTATTTCTTGCCTATTAGGGCCAGAATACATATATATATATATATATATATATATATATATATATATATATATATATATATATATATATATATATATATATATATATATATATATATTTATATATATATATATATATATATATATATATATATATATATATATATATATATATATATATATATATATATATATCCAGAATTTTTTCTGTAAGGATATACCTCCCAGATTATCAATTTCTCCATCCCTAATATGCATGTCTTGGCTTAAAGCCATTTATCCCATTAGGTTAGAGAGAGGACCAGAGTCAAAGGCCAGCATCATTTATCTCCCTTTTGCCCATCACATTCCACCTATAAGCGATTCCATCTCGGATGAACGAATCAAGTAATCGATCTCAAGAGACCATGATGAAACCTTTCTAGTACCAACTCATTGGTCACCCTTTAGGCGTATATATATATGTATGTATATATATATATATATATATATATATATATATATATATATATATATATATATATATATATATATATATATATATATATATATATATATATATATATATATATATATACAAATTGGGGACACAAATTGGTTGGTATGCTTTAAACCAAGTAAAGTCAGATGAAAAAATCAAACATTTACATTGATAAGTAGTATTTATTGAATGACAATATTAAAAAAAAAACACTTTATTATGTACACAATTTTAGATTTCATAAAATAGACAATTCCAAAAAAGCATTCTGCTCTTTTTAAAAACCTTTTTTCCAAGAGAAGATAATTTAAACTACTTGCATTAAAAGTAATATTGCCACATTTAGAATGATTCTCGACTGCATATTACAATTGCCTGTATACTTTTTCCTGATGATATAGTACCAAATGAGAACAAAATAAGTCAAACTATCCACCATTACACGTGTTTGATTTAATTCAGTTTTGTGACCCGTAGGATATAATTGTTTATTTGGAGCATGAGTAATTTGTCCACAACAAAAACACACAAGTGCAGCTTTAATTGAGATAACTGCAAACCAATGCAGCTCATTTCCATTCGGCAATTATACATCCTTCACAATGCTCGATTAAAAGCCCAATTCTGTCTCGTGCCTATTTTTTAAGAACAGCTAAATCATGAAATATATAAATTTGTCCTACGTCCAAATGTAAATTGATCTTCACAATTTCATTTGAATTGTCATAAACGCTTGAAAATCAACCCAATCCTATTTAAAAAGCATTGCCAATATACAAAACAAAACTAATGTAGCAAAACTTGTATGATACTACCACTACAACAAAGCATGCTGAACACATTTGATAAACTTACCATCTCTAACTCAAACATACTTAGAACTACTAACATATTTCATACCAAATTATAGTGTTATATTCTTGTGAAGATGTAATTTTGTATGTGTGATTGAGTTAACGGCTGTGATAGCTAGCACATAGCTAGCACAGAGGGTAATATCTCATGCACTCAGATGGATCACATTTGGCTAACCGCAGTTGCGATCATAGGTCATATGTATAACGTTCGGGTAATATCCAGGAAAGGGATAGGCTAAGAAAGTATTGTTTCACACTGATCTGCTTGTAGCTGGAACCTAACCAATTCATCGTTATCTGGACATTGAATCTCTCTCATACATGAATGAGTTGGCATCAATATAATGGTTTAACCTAATGATCTAACCACTCTCCATACAGGCCCATGTTATCACAATGTTTTGCTTGTATTATTGTATCTTTATTCAGTGTATATCCTTTTGTACATCTACATATTCCTTATATCTATGTTTTGATGTAATACGTATGCTGATTTTGTAATGAAAATTACAGTCAGTAAATAAACAAACATTCAACTACATTTTTGTGCGCGTTGCGCTGCCTTAAGTTAACCTCTAGCGGGAAACATGGTCATAGGTAGCATAAAGCAAGCCCCTCAAAGTAGGTAGACAAAACTCTCAAACAATATTGCAGGGTTGCGGACACACATAAGAGCATATTAAAAACTGCTGACTTCCAAATGTTGTACGCTGGGATTTGTTAGCACTGGTGATTTTTATTAAAATAATGTTTATCATTACTCACTGAATATGCTAAGAAAAAATAAGTAACTTGTGATCTCTAGGCTTTAGGCTTTAGATTGAAGCATTAGTATCACGCAGAAGGCAATCCAAACCATATTGATAAGTACTATAATACCCATATAAAACACACACACACATGCAGAGACGCATATATATATATATATATATATATATATATATATATATATATATATATATATATATATATATATATATATATATATATATATATATATATGTATGTATGTATGTATGTATGTATGTATGTATATATATATATATATATATATACATACATATATATATATATATATATATATATATATACATTATATGTACTTTTGACTTGCCTTAAAAGACAACCTTACCATGCAAATAGCGAGCCAAATTCCAATAAATACGCCATTGCTCCGAGAGAGGTTATATGCAGATGTTAGATTGTTCCGATGTTAGATTGAACTTCCCTGTCAACACTGACTACTAGACTGAAGTATGTGATTATTTGATCCCCCTAGTGGAGCGCTACATGCATCATTAATGTATCTCCCGTGTCCCCAGAGGTCAGGCCCAAAATATGACAAATGTAATGAGGCATCCTATGCTTGTAGTTCATGAGAGATCCATCAGTATCAGTATTAGTTCTCATCACAAGAGGTGACATCTCATGAGCCATGTACATGTAGCGTTATCAGGAGGGTATTAACCCATACAGAAATAGCGTGACAAAATGATGTACTGTGCATGGAAATATTTCTTAGTGTCTTAGTGAGGGGGAAGTGAAAGTAAATCTTACATACATACATATATATATATATATATATACACACACACACACATACATATATATATATATATATATATATATATATATATATATATATATATATATATATATAAATAAAAGTTGAACTATATCATTAATTTAGGACCCTCAGAAATGATATACTTTCAATTTTACCGAATATTTCATTATTTTATTGTGCCCTTTCCAATATAAAAGGCGTCTAGGCATTTAAGTGGCCGTTGAATGAAGGTCCATTTACTCCTAGGGATAAGATTTCATGGTCGTTGGTCGCGTCAAACAAGTGGTCGTTTAATCAAGGTAAAATATACAGGGAATAGCCTTGGGGGGATTTGAAACGGTCGTTCAAGGCAGGTGGTCGTTTTAGAGAAGTGGTCGTTGAGGCAAGTTTGACTGTATATATATATATATATATATATATATATATATATATATATATATATATATATATATATATATATATATATATACATATATATATATATATATATATATATATATATATATATATATATATATATATATATATATATATATATATATATATATATATATAAATACAGACATATGTATATATTTATAAATATATATATATATATATATATATATATATATATATATATATATATATATATATATATATATATATATATACGTATATATATTCTGTAAATACTCCTTAATTATAAAATCATACTCGACAAGTTTTCATTTCCAGTTAGCAGAGAGCAGAGGAAAGTGTTAACTGTAATCTCTCTGTACATTGTCTGGTAATGGGAATAACATGGGAATAACATGGCCTACTAATGTGCATCCATTGTAACAACGGCTGCCATACAGGCTCTTACGTAATGACTAGTAACGGGCAGCTGTAACGTTTATGAGAAACTCATTTCTGCTGATATAAAAGGTAAAATTGCATCATCGGCGTAATTGTTCATTTAATGGCTATATGCTTTGTTTGAAATAAAGTGGGCTCCAACGTTTGATATTAAATATTAAAGTTTGACAAATGCAACCAATAATGAGCAAGTCAATTCTCACAAAAGGCACAGTCGTATGGAAATTTTGAAGTAGCTACTACTGAATATCTTGGAACAGTTATTACTAATTCAGATACAAGAAACTGTCAATATATTTTTCTTTTTGTCCAATTTTTTCATATAGCCATCCAATTTTATCAGAGGTGAATCCAAGTCCATGATTTTAGAGAATATTCTACAGCATCCATATCATGTGCTTGTATTGACTGATAACCATACCCTATCATGTCTTATCACTACAAGGTTGATGCTTATTGAGTTATGACGAATAACGTGTATTATAACACAAGATCTTCGTAATTGTTCAGGAATGGAAATATTACCCAGAAAAGAAGCACTTATATATAGGTTTTAGAGTGTATAAATGTAGTTACCTTATGGTGACAAGTATGGACCTGGCAAAGAAAATGCATGGATAAGTATCTGAAAATTCGGGATATTGAAAAATCATTCAAGGAAATAAACACGTTCCAATAACAAATTAGATTATCAGTGGCAATGATTGCATTTAGGCATGCTTCGAGTTCCAGTAGATCTTCGCACCTTTTTCAGGTGTGTCAGACAGCAAGCAGTCGAAGAACAAAACTTCACCGATCGCATCTCGGTACATCAACCATTCAGAGAAAAGGTAAACTTATCTAAAATCTATGAATAAACTATCATGACGACTTGCGTAATTTATAATGCCTACATGTACGTAGTTGGATTGGGTGTCAATATATATATTTAGTGATGACGTAGTTCACAAATAACTCTAGTAACTACGAATGATATGTTTACTCAACCTCCCAATGTTCCATATATTTCACACGGTGGCATTTTCATCGTATGATTTTTTTAACCATATGTTTGACCAGCTCGATGGAAGGTGTTTCATTATCTAGTTCGGAAGTATATATCACTTTTAACAGTTGGAAGATCATTGCTACTCTATAGTTATTGGTAGTATATCCCAGTATCTTGTTTTTGTCATTAAGTAGTTCACAAATCATGCTTTAAATTGCAAACTGTAGGTTTGCCCTACCTCCCTAATTAGTAACATGACTACTACACTCCTTCCTCAAATATTTCTCTAGGTGACACTTTTGTGCTGCATCCGTGAGCTCAGAGTGACGTGAAAACTAAGCCTAATGGAAGATGTCGCTGTTGATTGCAGTGCAGAGAGATTTATTGTAATTGAACAAACAGGAAAATCAAATAAAAACCTCCTCAATCCTGACGCTGATCACTGCCTTCTTACATAATAGAAAATCAATAATGGATGAATACACAGATTGTGTGATTTCGTCCTATAACAATCATCAAGTTTGTTCTGGCATTGCTTTGATAAAAAGGACGGAATACGTAGGCATCCTATCTAGTAAATTATTGTCACCTTTTAGGTATGTATATATGTATGTATGTATGTGTATATATATATATATATATATATATATATATATATATATATATATATATATATATATACATATATATATATATATATATATATATATATATATATATATATATATATATATATATATATATATATATATATATATATATACACACGTTAACTTTGTGTTTGTCTGTGAGACTATAGATA
>OZ012687.1:49132723-49141248 GCA_963942565.1 Maea johnstoni | reverse complement strand
CAGAGAGCAGAGGAAAGTGTTAACTGTAATCTCTCTGTACATTGTCTGGTAATGGGAATAACATGGGAATAACATGGCCTACTAATGTGCATCCATTGTAACAACGGCTGCCATACAGGCTCTTACGTAATGACTAGTAACGGGCAGCTGTAACATTTATGAGAAACTCATTTCTGCTGATATAAAAGGTAAAATTGCATCAACGGCGTAATTGTTCATTTAATGGCTATATGCTTTGTTTGAAACAAAGTGGGCTCCAATGTTTGATATTAAATGTTAAAGATTGACAAATGCAACCAATAATGAGCAAGTCAATTCTCACAAAAGGCACAGTCGTGTGGACATGTTTGAAGTAGTTACTACTGAATATTCTGAAACAGTTACTACTGAATATTTTGAAACGGTTACTACTGATTGAGATACAATAAATTGTCGATATGTTCCTTTTTGTCCAATTTTATCAGAGGTAAATCCAAGTCCATGGTATTAGAGAATACTCTACAGCATCCACATCATGTGCTTGTGTTGACTGATAAGCAAACCCAATCATGTCATATTATTAGAAGGTTGACGCTTAGAGAGTTATGACGAATAACGTGTATTATAACACAAGGTTTTCGTAATTGTTCAGGAATGAAAATATTGCCCAGAAAAGAAGCACTTATATATAGGTTTTAGAGTGTATAAATGTAGTTACCCTTATGGTGGCAAGTAGGGACCTGGCAAAGAAAATGCAAGGATGAGTATCTGGAAATTTGGAATATTGATAAAATCATTCGAGGGAATAAACAAGTTCTAACAACGAATTGGATTACCACTGGCAATTTAGGCATGCTTCGAGTTGCGCCATATTCAGGTGTGGCAAACAGCAAACAGTCGAAATACAATGCTTGGCCAATCGGCTATGCGTACATCAACATTCAAGGAAAAGGTAAACTTATCTAAAAGCTATGAATGAGATATCATGACGACTTGCGTAATTTATCATGCCTACATGTACGTAGTTGGATTGGGTGTCAATCTATATATGAAGTGCTGACGTAGTTCACAAATCACTTTAGTAACTGCGAATGATATGTTTGCTCCACCTCCCTTTGTTCCATATATTTCACACGGTGGGATTTTCATCGCATGATTGTTTTACCATATTTTTTACCAGCTCGATAGAAAGTGTTCATTATCTAGTTCGGAAGTATATACAACTTTTAACAGTTGGAAGATCATTGCTACTCTGTGATTATTGGTAGTATATCCCAGTATCTTGTTCTTCTCATTAAGTAGTTCACAAATCATGCTTAAAATTGCAAACTGTAGGTTTCACCCTATCTCCCCAATTAGTAACATGACTACTACACCTCTTTCTCAAATATTTCTCTAGGTGACACTTTTGTGCTGCATCCGTGAGCTCAGAGTGACGTGTAAACTAAGCCTAATGGAAGATGTCACTGTTGATTGCAGTGCAGAGAGATTTATTGTAATTGAACAAACAGGAAAATCAAATAAAAACCTCCTCAATCCTGATGCTGATCACTGCCTTCTTACATAATAGAAAATCAATAATGGATGAATACACAGATTGTGTGATTTCGTCCAATAATAATCATCAAGTTTGTTCTGGCATTGCTTTGATAAAAAGGACGGAATACGTAGGCATCCTATCTAGCAAATTATTGTCACCTTTTAGATATGGATATATGTATGTATGTATGTATGTATATATATATATATATATATATATATATATATATATATATATATATATATATATATATATATATATATATATATATATACATGCATATATATATATGTATTAATATATGTATATATATATATATACATATATATATATATATATATATATATATATATATATATATATATATATACATATATGTATATATAAATATATATATATATATATATATACATATATATATATATATATATATATATATATATATATATATATATATATATATATATATATATATATATATATATATATATATATATGTATATATATATGTTTATATATATACATATATATACACATATATATATATACACATATACATATACATATATATATATATATATATATATATATATATATATATATATATATATATATATATATATATATATATATATATATATATATATATATATACACGTTAACTTTGTGTTTGTCTGTGAGACTATAGATATAGCTCCATTTACCAAATAAGTACAGTCTATCTATTAGGCCATGTTACAAAGTTGTCAGAAATGATCACGTTCGGATGCTATTCTTGTCAAATATGCGCATATGTGTGACCTGCTGTTTTCACACTGATCACGATTCTGTTTCGCACTCTAAATGAAGGATGTATAGTGCCGTCATTCATCAACATACCTACCCTAGGAGAAGTGAAAAGGAGCGGGGACTGCTTGCGTGAAGTTTGCGTGAAGTATAGTCCAGTACGATGGTGCAGGTGTGAACAGCAGAAAAAAAATTCCACCGTTTTTCCAAAAACAGCAGAAAAATTGTAACTTATTTTTCACCGTTTTTCCAAAAACAGCGGATTTTTTAAAAATTCATTGTCTTCATTTTTTTTCCAATAATAGCACAATTTTCTTTTACTTTTTATTTCTGCTGTTCACATATGCACCACCGTAGTTCAGAGATATTGATCAGTGCTTCTAATTACAGCTCGACATTGCCGGAGTCAACATACTCCATTCGCAGTCTTCTTGACTTCCCGGGCAGCAAGGCGACTTCAAGCCTGAATTAATTCCAGACAGACCGCAGAAAATCTATAAGCTTGCGCCATGTATTAGCTGTTGGTTAAATACTTCAGCCAAATGTTAATGAATCTCTTCATCAAACATTCTGTGCGAGACGTTCTGTGCTAAAATAGTCGATTATGTTTATCATACATACCTACATACATGTATTCATACATACAAACATAATCTATATATATATATATATATATATATATATATATATATATATATATATATATATAATATATATAGAGAGAGAGAGAGAGAGAGAGAGAGAGAGAGAGAGAGAGAGAGAGAGAGAGAGAGAGAGAGAGAGAGAGAGAGAGAGATGCACACTCCATAAACACGTGTAATTGCTGTCCTTCTGACGAAGCATATGTTCATTGCATGTTGGCCATCAAAGCCCTCGCCGGTCGCTATTATCCTAACCATCATTACCTAAGCAAATTAGTTCCGTTCCCCTGTACTTCATCCGACTTTGAAGTTGCAATACTTATACCCTCCACCATCATTACAAATGGTTGCCAGTGACAAACAAACTCTTCAGATCGGAGCTGTTGATGTTACACTTCAAAGACACATCAAAGTCTCCATGGTGGGTGGTACTGAAGACCAGTGCAAACATAAGCTTTCATATCGAGGGTTGGGCTGATTTGTTGGTGATTTCGTATCATTACTGGCTCAGAGGTCTAGACAAGCCATAATCTTATCATATCCACAGATGACCACACAGGTAGGATATGGAGTTTGTTATTCATATAAAGAAAAAGAAAATCAAAATATGTTTGGAAACAATCATTGAAAGAGAGCAGTGTGCGTTGTTACTCTGAATTACATCTTCAAGAGCAATTCGAATAAAAATTCATCAATGAAACAAAAATAGAATATGCATATTTTTTTTCTATCATAATGTACAGTTATATACGAGATTCGTATATTGCACAAGTTTTGCACCCCTGTTTGTATTTTTCTGTATATCACAGTGTTGTGGCTGCTATCACAAGATTTTTCAATTTTTCAATTACCCCTCCTGTTTTTTGTGGCATTTGTTGCAACCATTGTTCAATTTCTCCCCACACCCTAGCAATAATCGGCCATTCTGGAAACCAGAACCTGTGCAGTGGTGAGACAGAAGGATGGCGTGCAATACATCAGACCGCACGGCCATAGAGGAAGCCCAACCAATTACAGTATTTTCAAACAGACCTGAAAGACAACTCTACGAATAATGAGACCCGATGTACAGGATACATGTATAATGTTCCCAATGTACAGGATACATGTATAATGTTGCCAATGTACAGGATACATGTATAATGTTCCCAATGTACAGGATACATGTATAATGTTCCCAATGTACAGGATACATGTATAATGTTCCCAATGTACAGGATACATGTATAATGTTCCCAATGTACAGGATACATGCATAATGTTCCAAATGTACAGGATACATGTATAATGTTCTCAATGTACAGGATACTTGCATAATCTTCCCAATGTACAGGATACATAAATGATGTTTCCAATGTACAGGATACATGCATAGTCTTCCCAATGTACAGGAAAAATGTATAATGTTCCCAATGTACAAGATACATGTACATGTATAATGTTCCCAATGTACAGGATACATGTATGATGTTCCCAATGTACAGAAACATGTATAATGTTCCCAATGGACAGGATACATGTATGATGTTCCCAATGTACAGGATACATGTATAATGTTCCCAATGTACAGGATACATGTATGATGTTCCCAATGTACAGGATACATGTATAATGTTCCCAATGTACAGGATACATGTATGATGTTCCCAATGTACAGGATACATGTATAATGTTCCCAATGTACGGGATACATGTATGATGTTCCCAATGTACAGGATACATGTATAATGTTCCCAATGTACAGGATACATGTATGATGTTCCCAATGTACAGGATACATGTATGATGTTTCACATGCGGATTGAATATACGAGTTCTCAATGTCGTATCATACGCATATTTTACCAATTTGTCTTCATATTTGCAATAATTGCAATTCGAAATCGCTGTTTACCTTCTATTGGTATCCACGGTGACAAATGCATTGTCGCCTCACTTCAAATATAGATCTTTGACAGCGACATGATGCCAGTTATTATTAATTGACTCCAAATAAATATGCCAACTCCTTCTAGGTGTGTGTGTATATACATTGCATAACACGAACTGTCAACTTAGTCATATTGGCCCAGCAGCCCCGAATAATAGTATGATGAATAGTACACAGAAAAACCTACATGATCGAGGGAGGGATTGTCAGTCTATCCCTTTTGACCTGGTCAGAAATGTTCATTTCAGAGCCAGATTTCTTCTCCTCTGGCAGATGCAGAAATTCTCTTTTTTTACTATTTAGGGCGAGGATATTTGATTTTTGATTTTCAGGGTTAGATTCTTTTCTGCCCCCAGAATATCTAATGGACCGTCCCATATATCCCTATATGAAGTCAAATTGCCTTGAACTTTTACGTATCTATAACTCTACTTCTAAGGTTAAGGCGAGGCAAGCCAATGAAAGAATCTTTCAAACAGGAGCATTATCTTGTAACTTCTTTTGTATCTCATTCTCAAATCCAGTTTCTGGCCGAAATATATTTTGAATGAAATGTCACTTATAATGCGAATCTGAGGTTCAATAAGCGATTTAGTGGAGTAAAGTTATGTTTAATAACATGTAAGTGTGATATAGCTTTATCCTGTTCCTCTGATATTTAGCATTCATATCATCGCTAGTTTTAGATGCTTCATCACTCCTTACAGGTACGTTTGTATTTTTTCATATATTTATAAAGTGTTTTATAAAGTTATATATTTTGTCGGTTTATAACCAATGCATGTTGTATCTACGATTGTGCAGGTGTGAACGGCGGAAAAAATCCACCGTTTTTCAAAAAAACAAAAAAAAAGTGGAATTTTGTTCTGCCGTTTACATCTGCACCATCGTATGTATCAGTAGTGGTAAAAGTAAATTCATATCCACATATTCCATAATAAAATTATCCATCAGCATACTTACATACTTATATATACACTTAACATAAATTATCCTAGGTTGGAAATAAAACACCTTACCTTTGTGCTCAATGACGTATCGTAATCTCCGCAGTTTAAGCAGACGAATCTCTCACAGTCCGCGCAGACGTTTTGCGGGTTAATCGTGCCATCTCGCATGGGTTGTAGCTCCGCCTCGTTGCATATAGGGCAGAGCTCTTTTCCCACCGCCAAAGACGCCTCCACCGTGGGCAAAGACGCCCTACGGGCAACCGTATCCGCGTAGCTGGCAAATTCTGTTTCTAGTTCCCTGAAATCAAAGGAAAAAGATTCGTAATATAAAATCAATTCTGTTTTTGTCAATTCTGGTGAGATTCTAAATTACGTTTGATGATGCCCACGCATTATTTGTTCATGGCGAAAGCAATGCAATTTTGTCTTGATTGTGGGTTTGCTTTGTTGATTTTATTGAATAATACAAGACGAGTTATATTAGAATCTGCAACGCATGGGTAGCGCATACAGTGCCGACATTTAATTCATGCACTAAATGTGTGGGCAGCCCGGGCATGATAAACGACCGTATGCCCGATTGCTACCCAGATTCCTTGGCATGGATGTATGTTGACCTTATAACTGGACGTAGCTTTCATTCGCAAGCTACAAGTGTCATTGATGTGTTTGGATTGTTTTCTTGACATCTTAGCATGGCTTTTCATACAACCATGAATTGGCAGACGTCCGGTCGACTGGTGCAGAAATTAAATGTCTGTACCGTACATGTTATGAATCTACACCAACAACCCGGATTTAAATCTCGCCTGTCTGTAACAACCATCTAAATATTTAGACCTGTTCCAAAATTTGTCACAATAGAAAAGCCATCATACTTCGCTTTTGTTCCATCTTACAATTATAATTACAATAAAATCTCATATAATCAATTAGAATTAATAGCTTCACACGTGCATTTGGCAGCTCTTCCGGGAAAATGAGGGTTGGGAATGTTCCCTTGTCATCACCCAAGGCTCGACCATTTTTTTTTTTGTTTTTGGGGACAAATAAAAGATGGTGAACGAGAGCATATAGAAAATGTGACCAAAAAATTGAATTCAACTGTATTTGAAATTTCACTTCTTATCATTAAGAAACGAATTGTATGGTCTGTGACTATGATTCACCATTTCAAATCTCTGACTAGATTCTCAGATGCGGCAGTTTGTATGCCCATATCTGAATATAACATGAGCGGTTTTCCAGTTTAAGCTGGACTGTACTATTTAACCCGTCTACCGCTGGTGGCTAATTTGGGTAATACAAAATGATGCACAAAAACCTGAGAAATAGCTAAGAAATGATTGAAACCCTGGCAAATTGCTACTCATCTGAGAGGACTCAGCGAGAGCTATCCAATGAATACCAACATGACAGTGTTTGGATGGATTTCAAAAATCGTTGGATCTTTGTACTTGGGACGAAAGTAGTTTCAGCATTGGAAGGGTTAAACAACCTTAAAACGAGTCTACTGTTCAAATATGCAGATGGTATTCTTCCTTGGGACTGCAATATAATATGCCTTCAAGATATTCCTCTTGCATGCCTATTCCTACGAGATGACAGTTCAACTCATGGGGTTTGTTCGAAACTGGAGTACGCTTCGTTTTACGACTTGACTAATTGTCCTGAATGTCCCATTATGTACTAAATTGTTTTTTCCCCGTAGCTCTCCTGCGGCAAAGTCAATTGAAGTGCAACTTCCCCCTTACAGCATATCAAATGTCGTTCATTTTAATCGTGCTATTAACGGCGAAGTAATTGCAATCAAGTCTTGCGTTATTTCGCCGATATGTCTATTAGGTGGTTTATGATTTACTCATATAGTACTTAATCACGAATACTTGGATCACCCCAACCTAGACAATCGGAGGTGCACCCTCGACCAGACGTTAGCCGTTTGACCGAACCTCTCATAAACGACCGGACGTCTGCCGGTCGAACTGATTTCTCTCAGAAGACTAGACGGGGTTTATATATTGCATAATATAGATACGACAGTTTTCAAACTTTTTAAGATGGTTCAATATATATACAGTCAAACTTGCGAATAAAGACTGCCCTAGGGAAGTAAAAAAACGGTCTTTGTTCACAGGTGGGCTTTGTTCGGGGGGTTGATTAATGATTACTGATCCTATTTTCATAAGGGTGCATAGACTGCACACTATTTTTTCCCTGTTTTATCTGTTTAAAAATACATCACAAATTGGTGGGTAAAATGTAAGGAAGACTAAAATGTATCTGATTAAAAGGTTTATTAATGTCACATATTATATTTCATAATACCACAAATAAAGTTAAAGCTAGGAAAATCAGTACATGTTTTGGCAGTTATCATTTGAGCATTCAAAATTAGAAAGTTATACTCATTTAGAATTAGAAAGATATACATGTACATGTAATTGGGAACCTGGGTTTTTCCAGCTCCAAAGCCCTCGGCTATCGTACGAGCACTTCTGCTCTTATTGTTGAGCTCTATTACCTTAACTCTTTCTACCAAGGTAAGATACTTCCTTCTAGGTGACATCTCTACCTAGGTCATCAACTGTACTGCACAAAATCTCAAAGCAAACTAAAGACATGTGACCTCATTTTTCATCAAGACAAAGGATGACAAAATTGCAATTGAACATTAGCTGGCTTGGGTTAAATTTAGC